>CAUYSK010053676.1:0-13553 GCA_963575035.1 Avahi laniger | reverse complement strand
CCAATTAATTTCTTTCTATTTTTGGTAGAGACGGGGTCTCGCTCTTGCTCAGGCTGGTCTCGAACTCCTGAGCTCAAACAATCCGCCGGCCTCGGCCTCCCAGAGTGCTAGGATTACAGGCGTGAGCCACCGCGCCCGGCCATAATCTTATGGGAACACCATAATATATGGGGTCCATCATCAACCAAAATATCATTATGCGCTGTATAACTGTACATTAATGCATCTTCAGATAAATTAATATATAAACTGTAAGATATTTCGATGAATAAAAATTTTAAAGAATTATTGAAAATTTTAAGAGATACAAAGATCTTGGAATCATTCACTAGAAACTAAATGCCCATTACTAGATTACATAACAAACCTGAAGCAGAGTTTATCTGAAAACTGACTTAACAACAGACAGACAAAGGGAAATTATAAAGGTAGACTGTCTCAAAATACACAGAAGCAAAGACTGTATAAATTTTCTTCTTTAAATTATATTTTGTAATACTCCGACATCGACATTTTCATTACAAGTAAATTGTAATGACATTCATACGGACTAGAATCTCTCTGAAAGTACTTCCAAACTTGTGTGGGAGGACAACAAACCCAAAGAATCTTAGGACTTCAGGGACTTTAGAGATCATTTGGACCAATTTTCTTATTTTAGAGAAGAAAATGGAAAGTCCAAAGAGAAGCATACTAGAAAGTAGGACCTTAGAAAAAGTTCTAGGAGTCTGGGCCCCTCTGCAGAGAACCCAGTGAGAATGACTGGACATCACAGCCTATGATAGAGGTAAAAGAGGACCTTTGTCAATAGTGAGGAGAATGACACATGCTGGATTACCAGCTCCCTGTCAATCTATTTGAAGCATGGTGCCATGGCAAAAGGATGTAGGCAGGGCCTTTCACTGTTCGGAATTCCACTTCTTAAGAAGCTGGATATCATCTCTAATTAAGTCAGGTCTATACTTCAACACTTTCCACTCAGTCACCTCAGTCTAATAGAAATGAGAAAATAAGAAGCAGAGCTGACCAGTATCAGCACTTTCTACTTTTCTGAGAGCTAAAAACAATAACATTTTCTCCAAAAGTCCTAATGTCTCTTCTCCATGGCCAAAAAGTAAATAGTTTGGGGAAGACAATAAAAGTGACCTAATTCCTATTTCAAAGTACAAACTAAACCTTAGGGTATTTATAGATCTGGTGTCAGCCTTGTCCTCATCTCCCCTCCTTACGTCTTGGATAGCCTGCTCTCCAGATACACTGCTCCCATGCACACACTGAGCCTAAGTGGCTCATCTGGGACCTCTTGTTTCTATACTTCACATGCAAATAAACTAGTTGATGCATAAGTATCTCTTTGTAAGGATCAAAAATACCACTACTTACCTAGGTTTTTTTTGTTTTTTTTTTTTTTTTGAGACAGAGTCTCACTCTGTTGCCTGGAGTAGAGTGCCGTGGCATCAGCCTAGCTCACAGCAACCTCAAACTCCTGGGCTCGAACAATCCTACTGCCTCAGCCTCCCGAGTAGCTGGGACTACAGACATGCACCACCATGCCCGGCTAATTTTTTCTATATATATTTTTAGTTGTCCAAATAATTTCTTTCTATTTTTAGTAAAGACGGGGTCTCGTTCTTGCTCAGGCTGGTCTCGAACTCCTGACCTTGAGCGATCCACCCACCTTGGCCTCCCTGAGTGCTGGGATTACAGGCGTGAGCCACCGCACCCGGCCTTACCTACCTAGGTTTGAAGTAGCCCATAGTAATTAAAAAAAAGACACTGGCAATAAATATGAAAAGATAAAAAGCATCATCCAGCTATGAAAGAACCTAATACAAATAAATCTGAAAAGATACTATCCAATTTCTGTCAAATAAGTGGCCAAGCGATAAGAACAGATAATTTGCATAGAAAAAAGCCCAAACGGTAAAACATTTGAGAAAATGCTAGTAATTAAAGAAACGTAAAACAAAAATTATAAAGGCATCATCTTGTCAATTAGCAAAAATAAACAGAGGTTAGAAAATTCAATATAGGATGTAGCATAGCTATAAAACTCAGTCGTTCCACTAATGGGACTATTATTTTATGAAAATAATTAAAAAAAACATTATCAATATAAAAATAAAGTTGCACTATATATAACAAATTAAAATTTTAAAAGGGTAATTAACTTCTGGCATTCTAATTCAATATATTTTATATTGTCATTAAAGATGATAAATATATATGTAAATGCATAGAAAATTCTGTATGAAATTATACTAAATGAATAAAAGGAACAAAAATAATATGGCATATTAATTAAACTATTAAATTATGTTTACATAATGATAAAGGTTAAAGAAGGTAAACAGTGATTTTATGGGACAAAGATATTTTGTTCTTGTTTGTCTGCTTTGTTACTTTTTATAGTCTTCTATAGAGTCAAACACAATTTTGGATCCTCTCTGGTTCTGTAAACCCTAAGCCAAAAAAGCACCCAGTGGATTTTCCTAAGTATGAATTTTCAACTAGGCCAGTCAATGGCAACAGGAATATAAGGCCAGAGTTCATTTATAGGCTCAGGCTATTTTCTAGGAAGCCAAAGATACTCTGGAGTTTTTGAAAAAGTCAACTAATTCTCCATCTCAACAACATCCCCACCCCCAGCTGAATAAGTTCATTATCACAAGGATTTCTGCTATCAGCTACACAGTTAGGTATATACCAAGATGGGGGAAAGACATCAGTGTAACAGCATAGCTGGAATGGTTACCAAACATAGAGGAAGGACAGTGCCATTGGTTAGCTTTGGGGTCTACCCATGCATTCTTCATCACTGTGACTATAAACCTGCTTGTCCCAGAAAAGTGAACAATAGCAAATAACTCCTCAGGCTCTTAGACTGGTATGCGAAGGAACAGATGAATCCATTAAGAGATAGACAAGTAATTTAGTTTTTAAATATCTCAGCATTAGGTCTTTACCTCCACTTCAAGGGTCCTAGACAGAATCCAGAAAGAGCCCATATCATTATATATTTTGGTCTAAAAGAACCATGGTAGCCCCATAACTCTGGCCAGTCTAGTTCATCTGCACCAAATTTCAGAAGATCAGTGGTAAATAGGTTGAGGAAGCACAAAGGATTATCTAAATCCAACTGAAGGGCTCCCATGAGCAGAAGGTTCCTTTGACCAGTTGTTATGGATGTCCCAGCAGAAGAGGGGAAAGGGAGAGATCATGCTTACTGGCTTGCTTTAGAAAAAGAGAGGGTTTTTACTAGTGCTTAAGGCTGAGATGGCAATGGAAGAGAAAGACTCTAGCCCAGTCAAGCCTCCAAATGACTATACCCCTGGCTGACATCTTGAGAGACCCCACGCCAGAACTACTAGCTAAGTAGCTCCCAGATTCCCGACGCTCAGAAACTATGAAATTTTTTTTTTAAATGTTTAAGCTGCCATAGTTGGGGGTAACTTGTTACATAGCAATAGATGGATAATGTGATAATATCACATCAAACTAAGCAAGTTTGGTGGGGAAATGTACCATATAATATCATGATTTCGATTACTGGGTAAGAAAGAATCATCTTCAAATTAAAACTGATCTTGGGGCCGGGCACGGTGGCTCACGCCTGTAATCCTAGCATTCTGGGAGGCCGAGGCGGGCGGATTGTTTGAGCTCAGGAGTTCGAGATCAGCCTGAGCAAGAGCGAGACCCCGTCTCTACTAAAAATTAGAAAGAAATTAATCGGACAACTAAAAATATATAGAAAAAATTAGCCGGGCATGGTGGCACATGCCTGTAGTCCCAGCTGTTTGGGAGGCTGAGGCAGAAGGATCGCTTGAGCCCAGGAGTTTGAGGTTGCTGTGAGCTAGGCTGATGCCACGACACTCTAGCCCAGGCAAAAAAAGTGAGACTCTGTCTCAAAAAAAAAAAAAACAAAAAAACAAAAAAACTGATCTTGGCCAGGCTTGGTGGCTCACATCTGTAATCCTAGCACTCTGGGAGTCTGAGGAGGGAGGAATGCTTGAGCTCAGGTCGAGACCAGCCTGAGCAAGAGGGAGACCCTGTCTCTACTAAAAATAGAAAAATTAGCTGGGCGTCGTGACCCACACCTGTAGTTCCAGCTACTCAGGAGGCTGAGGCAGGAGGATCACTTGACCCCAGGAGTTAGAGGTTGCAGTGAGCTATGATGATGCCACTGCACTCTACCCAGGGCAACAGAGAAAGACTCTGTTTCCAAAAAAACAAAAGTGATCTATTGCCCAAGATACCACCAAAAGCTAAACAAGGCTAAAGAAGGGACTACACTTAAGTGAATGAATTGTCCTCCTCTGGCACTAATCTAAGGATTGTCACAGTCAAAAAGGCTCCATGAGAAGAGTCCAACACAGTTCCCTCCCACTAATTATCCTACAGCCATAGTATAGGTTAGTCAAAGGTAGGTTTCACATACAAGGCAGATACTGTGAGAGTTTTGTCTCATAGTAAAGCAGTCAAGGGGTTAAAGTTGAGGCAGCAAATTTATCCCCAGAGATATACGCCAAACACTAAACTGAGATTCACAAGATTCTCCCCGACTTTCCCTTACCTCTAAATGCTGGGATAACTGATGCTCACTGAATTCCGATATTTGTATGAATAAAAATGAAGGGATTTAGCAAATCTTGTTCCTGCACACAGTTGTCAAAAAAAATCTGACCTTTACAACAGGAAAAAGAGGAAGGATTTAAAGATTTAAAGAAGAGGCAGTGCCTGTCTGATGTATAACAAACCTTTGAAAAATTATGAAGCAGTGAAAATCCCCTACAGGTCCCAACAAAATGTGTCCAATTTGCATTCCAGCAAAGCTTTCCATCCATACCATTTGGCTTCTGTGTGTACTTCCAGGCAAATAAATCCCGAAGAATAATCCCACTGGGACCTAAGTCTGATCTCTGATATATTACTGCTGCACAGCTCCAGACCAGGCTCCACAAACTGCCTTTTTGGTTCCAAATAACTAAATCAAAGTCATCCTGATAAGCTTTGAAAACAGGGAATGTGAGGAGTGGTTTAATGAATGTTACAACTCAACCTATTATAGACCACAGTACATTATAGGAAGAGAAAGAGAAAAAAACCCTCATGCTTTTACATCCTGAAATCTCTCAAGACCAAATCCAGACATACCTGTCATTCACCACACCTGACTATAAAGCCTTATTCAAAGCCTGACTTTGATCAAATGGTTAGGATGCACTTGCAAAGGACACCAGTGTGTACTGGGGTGAGGAGTGGGAGGGTGGCACAGGGGGGGAGGTACAGTAGAGACTACAATTTTCTGTTTACTTTGAAGTGAATTCAAATTTTTTTTAAAAGCAACCAATGCAGTGCAATAAACACTTAAATGTATTCTGATTTATAATATTTTAAGGAAATAAAGCAAACACATTGAGTAGCAAAAAACAATTTTTCTAAAAATCTACCATTCCACATAAAAACTGGGGAAAGTGTCAAGAAACGAAAGACAGCTAGAATACCAGAAAACTGAGAGAACTAGAAATTCCAGCATCCTACATTTCTGCATCAACTGTTTCCTTTCACGAGAAGACAATAATTTTCACAAAAGAAAAATAAACTTAGAGAAGATACACTAAAACATTAATCATAGTGACTACTATTAGATAAATCACAAAATATATAGATAAAAAAAGTAGAAATTAATGGACTAAAAAAGAGACAATACGAAGAGAACATGTAGGACCTCAATAGTTTGATGAAGAAGACATCAAAATAAGAAACTACCCTGCCACATAGCAAAGAGATGGGAACACCACAGTTTTAATACCTGTATATAATGTCACTGTAAGTAGTAGTAGAGTTAACAACTGAAATCAGTTTATATAGCACCTTAAAAGGAATTAGAGTTATTAGTATTCCTGATAAGTTAGCACTTACGAGGAATTAGAGTTAACCACCCCTCCCCCAGAAGGTTATTCTGCAAGCAGGAAGATATGCTGGTAATCTATAAGCAAACTGAGCCTCCTGCATAGTCAGCAAGACCCAGCCCATTGCCTGGTCTGGGACTCTGCTGGAAGATGAAACCAGAAATATCACCATCTACTCCCAAGACCCAAAGTGTAACTGACACTCTTTTTTTGGCAAATCAGATTTCAATTCTGTCTAGTTAACCGTATGATCTGTGATCACCATTTGCTGCAAATTTTGGAAGAAAGTCATTCTTTAACGTAAAAGCTAAGACCTCCATATCTTATTTGGCCCAGAAGAGCTACTCAGTTACTTCAGGAGAGAAGCATGCCAGAAGATCCAACAGAAGTAGAAGGAGATTATCAAACTCCCAGCTAGTCTCAAAAGCTTTTGAAGCTTAATAAAAAACAAACAAAAAAAAAAACCCAAAAAACAGAAAATAACAAATATTGGTGAGGATGTGGGAAAATTGGAATCTCATGCATTACTGGTAGGAATGTAAAATGGTTCAGCTGCTATAGAAAACTGGCAGTTCCTCAAAAAGTTACACATAGAATTACCATATGACCCAGCAATTCCACTCCTAGATATATATCCAAAAGAAATGAAAACAAGTACTCAAATACATATACATACATGTTCCTAGCAGCACTATTCACAATAGCCAAAAGGCAGAAACAGTTGAAATGTCCATCAACAGATGAATGGATAAACGAATTGTGGTATACATACACAAAAGAATATTATTCAGTCATAAAAAGGAAGTACTAATTCATGCTACAGCATGGATAAACCTCAAAAACATTATGCTAAGTTAAAGAAACCAGATATGAAATCATGATTCCATTTATATGAAATATCCAGAATAGATAAATCTATAGAGACAGAATGCAGATTGGTGGTTGCCAGGGGTTGGGGTAAGGGAAAGTAGGGAGCAACTGCTTAATGGACACAGTATTTCCTTTTGGAGTAATGAAAATGTTTTAAAACTAGACAGAGGTGGTGGTTGTACAACACTGTGAATATACTAAATGCCACTAAATTGATCACTTTAAAATGGTTAATTTTATGTTACATGAATTTTACCTCAATTTTTTCAAAAAAGCTGTTGAAAATGAAAGTATAAGATTCTCTTATCTCTAATTTGACTATATTCTAAAGTGCTTTAACAGGATATAAGCTTCCTGTCTGGTAAACCATGAACAGATTCCAGTTAAAGTCTGTGGTGTCCCCTCTATGGTTTTTGTAGAGAGAAGAAGTTACCTCAGTCTATGGTGCAAAGAATCACTTTGTATTCCTGCAAAAGTGAAGTATACCTGGTAGTTTTCCACTCACCAAAATTGTTGTCCAGAAACAGAAATGTCAGTGGGCCATCTTTCTCTGCACTCCCATTGGAGGCTTACTGAATCTTAGCTTCTTCAGCCTGCTATAAACTCCTCCTTGAAGATTACATCCATTGAGACCTCATGAAGATTTCACATTATACACAGTGAAGAATTTCCCCTTCTTCCATCACAGCTCAATTCAGAGTTCTCTAGAAACACGGGCACTTCACTATCTCCTACTCTTATTTTGAATAAGAGATCCTTTCCCAGGCTTTTCTCCTACCTAAGGACGGTTTAAATCTCACCAATAGATAGAATGTTCCAGTAGAAGTGCATTAAACAGTCATTCTTTGCACTGTCACTTCTGTCTTTCATATTTTCTCTTTCAAATTATTGCAGAGTATGAGGTCCATGTCATCTTTGCCCCCATTTATAACCTCATATTCTCCTGATGGAAGGCTCCAGTCATCCATGCCCTTAAAGACTCCTGTAATTGATGGCTTATAATTTCTCCTCTGTCCATGATGCCATGAAGATACACAAGATACACAAATTTCCTAAAACTCTGCCTCATTGTTTTACTCATTGCTATTTCCACAGCTTCTTTTCGGAGAAAAGGTCAGGCCCTTCCAGGCCTCAAAGTTAACCAAAGAGGGCAATAGCCACTCACTATCAAAGCATCCCAAAACAGCCTTTATGCTCACAGCTATACATTATATAATAAAAGCATCAGCTGATGCCATTTTTGACCCATCCCTTCTGTATGCAGATGTTAAAATAAATCTTTAAACCTTCGAAAAAAAAAAAAACATTAACTGAGAATCATCCCCTTTCCCATTAATTAAAAAAAAGGGCTCCAATAAAAAGTGGTTGTTAATGGTTAATCAATAAACTGCTTACCCTCTGTCAGCTTAAGTTGGAGCACTTTAAAAGTTATCTTTTAGGATCCAAGTACATCATTTATGACTACTTCTCTAGGCGAAATGAACTATTCCTTCCCTTAAGATCTGATGGTTTGCACCTCCACAGTTTCCATCACCCTGAGATGATCTTTTAATAGCATCTAGGATCATCAGTAACATACCAGTTTACCTCTTCTCACCTCTCTCCCTCACTCATCCCTCTGGATAGAACATTCAGAGCCAGTAATTGCCATGGATGTTGGATTTTTCATTTTTCCTACTATCTCTCAGCACTGCAGTTCTATGAATCTTCCAATTCCAAGATAGAATTTCAGCCTGCCCAATTAGACACTGGAATTAAAAAACTCATGTGCCCATTCCCAGATAGTTACCTCCATACATGACAGAAATAGCCTGGTTGTGTTAGTGCGTATGCCATACACTCAGCAGGCCTTCCTACTGAACCTGGTATCTAACAACAGGGACCAGTAAACAGCCTGAAGTCTGCTGCCAGAGAAAAAGTTTGACTAGACAGCCAGTCCAGGATTCTCTGTGATCAGTTCCTTTCGTAGATACAGCAGAATCACAAAAAGAAAAGGGTAGAATTGTGATTAAAATAATAATGTTAATTTGTATCCAGTAAGACAGAAGACTCCAGGAAAGTTAAATTCACCTCTATCTCTTGTTCCTCTTCTGCAAATGGTCTACCTGAACATTAGCTATAGTTCTGCCCTCCTCCACATAAAAATCAAATAAGTTACCTCATCACCTTTTCCCAAATCATAATCACATTTTTAATAGAAGCTTTTACTGTATAACCTTGAACATTCTGGAGCCTGAGTTTTATCTGTAAAAGGGGGATACTAATAAAGACACAGTCTATTTTGTGAGTTGCTGTGAAACTTAAATGAAAAAAACATAGGCGAATTGTCACAGCCAAGTGGAGCCTAAGAAAACATGATGACTAAATGTAACGTAGTATCCTGGATGGGATCCAGGAACAGAAAAAGGCCATTAGGTAAAAACCCAATGGAAATCTGAATAAATTATGGACTTTAATAACTTTAATAACAATATATCAATATTGGTTCATTAATTGTGACAAATGTACCATGCTAATGTCAGATGTTAATAATAGGGGAAACTGGGTATAGGGTATATGAGAACTTCTCTACAACTTTTCTATAAATCTAAGTCTACTTTTAAAATAAAAAGGTTATAATGCAAAACTACCTTATAAATTGTAAAGTTCTAGTCAATTGTAAAATATCACATAATTTAGTAGATTTAGTCTTTTATGTAGACTGTTGGTCATTAGGCAGCCATCTCAAGTAGGCTCAGATAACAGAGATAGCTTGAAGAGTTAAGTTTTGGTGTGGAAGAGTCTAGCCCCCAGAAACATCCCAGCTGTTTCCTGCCAGCTGGTGCCTCATGTCTGACTTTCAGTAGAGTTGATTTTCTTTGTATAATTATTTTTGCCTCTCGACCTATTTCACCAAGATAATAGTTACTTTTTAAAAAGAAGCTCTAAGCAAGTAGGTGCTTTAAAACTATAAAAAGTGAAATATAAGGCATGGGTATGACAATTTATTGGGCCCATTTCCTAACTGGCTGAAACAGATCTGATTTCTACTCCCAACTTCAAATGTAGAAACACATAGACACTCAGAGATAGAATTCAGCAAGTGAACCCAACCTCTGCCAACTCCTGCTCTGCCCTGGAAAAAAAAAAAAGAAGAAGAAAGCAAAAGTCCCAGAAGTGCAGGAAATTGTTTCTCAGACGAAAGACAACACTTCCTTTCCCAGAACAATCCATCTCCCACACTGACATCCTGCTCCTGCTATATTTACCCAACCCAAATCTGCCGATGATATACTTCCAGCTGCACTCCTGCCACATGGTCCTGTCACTCAAATGGAGCACTCAGAGGGGAATCTGTCCAGAGGGCAGAGCCTAGAAATCACTACACACTAATCCATGCTTCCTCTACTGCTAGCCTTCAGAGTAAAGTGAGACAAAATACGGACAGTATTACTCCCTGTTTATTTTGGAAGTGACTGAGGAGACAAGAGGTACTTCATTTTATATAGTTGCTAATTTTGACTGCTGTCATAGTATCCAGTGGAAGAGCCTGAACAATGAAGAGATTGAAATGGGAGGTTAAAAATAAGTGTTAATGCCAGCCAGCCAAAAAACATCACTTAATAGCCTCTTCCACCTCAACCCACTAGGATCAGGCTATCAAGTCACCTTATTACAGGGTCCCTTCAGTTCTGGGTAGATGAATCCAAGGAGTCAAGGATGGGACCATTTCATTTACCCCACCTCACCCTACCTCATAACACTGGTGAAAAGGGAAAGCCCAAACACTGGACTGTGTAAAGGTAAATTTTAGAGCTGACTCCCATTTTCCTACTTTAGCTGCTCTGTATTCTTGGTCCTTCTCTCCTAACCCTTTCCCCACCACCATCCCAAGTTATTTTCTTCTGCCCTTTTCTGTTCATTCCTCCTTACTTTCTGTTCAGTTGCTTTGCTTTTCTTTCCCTATTTATCTCTCTCTTTCTCTCTTTTTTTTTTAAATCATGGGCAGGGTTCCCTCAATAAAACATAACTGATAGCTAAGGCTTTCATTAGTAATGGTCATATCATTAGCCTATTCTCCCCAGAAATAACAGCAAAAAACCTGAGATTCAAGAGCATTACTTCTTTTTCTCTCAAAATTTCTGCCTTTTCTTTATTTCTAAGGAGGCTCAGTCATGCATACTAATCAGATCCTTCAAAGAAATGAAAGAAAAAAGGAAAAATACAGAGAAATAAGAGTGAAGGAGAGAAAAGGGTGTTAGTAGAGGTGAATGGGGAAATGTTTTTCTAACCTTTTCTCTCTTAAAGCTCCTGGACAACAGGTATTTCTAAACCTTACAGATTTTTTAAAGACTAATGTAAGGTCTTTATTAGACCAATCAAGCTTTTAAAATAGATTGGAGAATAAAAGCTTAAATATGAGGATGAATCCATAGCAAATCCCACTTAGTAAAAGGAGGGGAAAAGAAAAAAAGAAGGGAATCGGCGTCGCCTGGCTGTTGTCAGTCGGCTTAGAGGAGAAGCATTTATGCTGTTGGTTGAGTGGAGAACAAATTTCACTGGGTAATGTTGCCACATTCTAGGAAATTACCAAGCCCCGAGTCAAGCCTCATTAAGCCAAATTTTTTTCCAATTTTCAAAACTCTTTGTAGTTACTAGATATATATTTTTTAAAACAGCATCAACAAATCCATAAAGAAATATAAACTTTTAGGACATGCAATTGTGTTTCTTATAGGAATAGAAACTAACACAAGTAAGCTAGCAAGACAGTTTGTGTCCACACCTAAGAACAAGTTCTTTTTTGGTCAGGGGGGCAGGGGACTATAGAAAAGGTAAAAGGAACGAGTCCTTTAAAAACAAGTGGTTGCTTGTATTAAGCAACCACTCAAAATTCACCATCACTGCAGCCTGAAATTGGTTCATGCAAGAATCATCAATGCATAATAAATCTTGAGAGGGAAATTTTAAAGACAAATAGGATCTCCAAGTGTTTCCCCACAGACTGCTTATTAGCTGCAAGGGGAAAATTTTATCTACATAGTAAAGAAGCCAGATAACATGTGACCAGGTGATCAAAATTAATATCACCAATGAATGGCACCTGCAGACGTGAGACCCTGAGAAAGCTACTTTATCAGTAGTGGCATACAGATTCACACTAGGCACTCATAACCAAGAGGAAACATCAGATAAACCCAAAATGAGTAATACTCTCAAAGGAAAAAAATTAAGGTGACTACAGTCAATGATAATATATTATTGTATATTTCCAAACAGCTAGAATATTTGAAATGTTCCCAACACAAATGATAAATGTTTGAGGTGATGGATAGCCTAAACACCCTGATGTGATCATTACATATTGTACGCATGTATCAAAATGTCACATGGACCCCAGAAATATGCACAATTATTATTATTATTTTTTAGAGGCACAGTCTCACTCTGTAACCCAGGCTGGATCTGCAGTGGCTTGATCATAGCTCACTGCAGCCTCAAACTGTTGGGCTCAAGTGATCCTCCTGCCTTAGCCTCCTGAGTAGCTGTGAGTACAGGCGTGTATCATCATGACTGGCTGATTGTTTTTTGTAAAGATGGAATTTCACTATATTGCCCAGGCTAGTCTTGAACTCCTGGCCTCAAGTGATATTCCCGCCTCAGCCTCCCAAAGTGTTCCCAAAGTGGCATGAGCCACCGTACAATTATTATTGAGCCTATATGATTATTATATATTGAAAGAAAGAAAGATGGGGGTGGGGGAGAGAGTGAGAATGAGAGAGTAAGAAAAAGAAAGGAAGAAGAAAAGAAAGAGCAAGTGTACTGGCCTATAGTTATTAATATAAAAAATATCAATGTCATGAAGACAAAGAAAGGTTGAAGAACTATTCCAGATTAAAGGACACTAAAGAAACATGACAACTAAATGCAATATGTGATCCTTGGCTGAAGGGAAAAAAACCAAATGCTAAAAGTGTACTGACAAAATTATAATGTGAATAGTAAATTATTATATCAATGTTAAATTTCTTGAAATTTGATAACTGTACTTAGATTAAGCAAGAGCATATCCTTATTCTTATGAAATATATACTAGAATATTAAAAGATAAAAGGTCATGATGTATATAACCTACTGTCAAATGATTTAGAAAAAATAATTTTATATACATACATTTGTGTGTGTGTAGAGAGAAAGAAAATAATAAAAACAAGTAGCAAAGGGTATAGGGGAGACCTCTGTATTATTATTCTTGAAATTTTTTTGTAAGTTTGAAATTATTTCAAAATAAAAATTCAAAAAAATTCACTATCAGTTGATCTGATTAAATGTCCTGACATCAATTAGGTAAAAGGGGAAATAGGGATGAATTCACATTCTAGATAGCTGTAAAACAATCTCTGGTAGCCAGCTTTCCCCTTCTCTTTGAAGTTTTTGGAGGAAAAATATTACCAACATAAATATTTCCCACACTTTACCTTCCTTTACTGCATGCACACAACCAGTTTTGTTGACTGTTGAGCCTACAGCCTACCTAGGACCACTTAGGATCCTGGCAATACCTACCATTCCCTAAATAAAAAACAGTTCTACCAAAGGCAGTTACTGATTATTTTTTTCTTTATAAGAACTTAGAAAACAGAATGAGTCGGGCCGGGCGCGGTGGCTCACGCCTGTAATCCTAGCACTCTGGGAGGCCGAGGTGGGTGGATCGTTCTGAGCTCAGGAGTTCGAGACCAGCCTGAGCAAGAGCGAGACCCCATCTCTACCAAAAAAATAGAAAGAAATTAA
>CAUYSK010053670.1:0-10772 GCA_963575035.1 Avahi laniger | reverse complement strand
ATCCAGTGATTAAGAAACTATGTCTCAGAGATTACAATAGTTACAAGGTGGCAAAATTGATTTTTATTTTTCAGTGAGCTGCTTCTTAGATTTTGCAAATATTTTTCATACTGGGTGGTTAGTAACAAAAAACTCAATATGGATTAAATAGTCTAATTTAAAGACTAACATTTTTATGTTTTACTAAAAAACTTTAAACAATTTATAGTTCATTAACTGATATTTTTTTGCTTTTTTAAAGCATATAAGTATGATCCAAATATGTGTGTGTATATGTGTTTGTGTATTGCTTTAGTTAGGAAAGGAACGTGCATTCCAAAATAGTTTTAAGTGGACACTCAAAAATTGGGATTTATAAATAGAAAATAGATTAAAATTGTCATTTCTGATGCCAAGATGAACAATAGATACATTCTCAATGGCTTTTCTTTTCCTTCTCTACCATCAGTGCTAAACATACACAGTGGTTACTACTTTTTTCTTTTTTTGGTTGTCAAATTCTCGTTTATGTTTTTTTTTTTTTTTTTGATTGAGTTCTTCTTTTGATGCTGATTCTAGTGTCTGAAGAGGCTACATCCCAATTTCCTGGGCTTCCTTGACCACCTAGTATAGAGGTAATTCCAAGTCTTTCTGTTCGGTAGTTGAGATTGCCTAAATGCTGTGCCAACAGCATGGTTATTGCCACGGGTTCCATCTACATATAGATCAGCTGGAATGTTAATGCTTCGTACATTGTCTTATTCCCTCGAGACAGACTCAAAGTGTACGTTCATGTTTTGTATGTGATCTAATGATCTCGTTTTCTTGACTGCTCTGTATTGTCTCTAGCTGATATAAAGAGAATATAAAATACTTTTCCACTACTCATTTTTCAACCTCTATTTTAAATGAGCAAAACATACATTTTATATAGCTCACGTGATTGGAACAAAAATTAAGACATAAAACATCTTGGTAATTTTTTGAACAGATCTTCCTATTTTCATATTCTAACCCTGATTTTCTTTTATATGTAGCTACATTAAATTCCTCCAAATTTGTTTTGGCTTATTAGTAATAACTCATGGCTCTGGGATCATAGCTTTTAACTTCTGGCGTTAGAGAGATTTAGGCTTCTCCTTATGGCAACGGTGTTATTTCCTGCTGCTGCTACGGATGTAACACAGAGCCCTCAGCTGTGTGGTGCAATGAATTTCCCCCAATGGCTTTTTCCAATTAAAGGGGACATTTATAAACTCTTGACTACGTCTCTTAAATTTACTTTGTTGACTCTTGAAGCTAGGCTTAACATTACTTCTAATTTATTTTCAATAATTAAGTTTACTTAATGCATCTCTCCAACAAAATATTATAGCCAGCCTTTGAGACAGCCTGCCCTTTTTAAAAGGAAACCAGGGCTCTATCCACAGACGTTAGCATTTAAATTTATCTTAACCAAACTTATATACTTTAAATGAAAATAATGGTAATTTCCACAATGTTCAATATGCGCAGTAGAGTGGTAGGGAATTATATTGCATGTACTTAGGAAACAGGCATCTCTTGCTGGCAGAAGTTGAAGTACTTTTCCAAATCTTAGGTAAAAACTAGTAAGAGATTTGGACACCTCAAAGAACCGTTTCGGAAAATAGTCCCTTTTAACAAATAAAAATGATATGCCTCATTCCCTTTTTCTGAATATAGTTATTTATTATTAATGGGAATAATTTAGATGTATGGTCCTTCTAATTAGTGTATACCATTTATTCACTAAGGGACTTTAAACAATCCTTATCAGGCAAATGGGTTAATAATACCCACCTTGCAGAACTACACTTGAGAAGACTGAAAATGACAATTTTATAAGTCACCTAACAAAAGCCCTGAGGATTACGCATAACAAATATCATCTCCCTTTGCTCACCGCTAACACTCTCATTCCAGGGCGGATACAAAGTTACACATAAGCGTAACAGGAAACATTAAAAAAAGCTGCTTCCCCAAATAGTAACTCTCATGTCTACCCACACGCTTGAATTCATCTTCTGGTCATCCGCTAAACTGTACGTTCTGTGATGGCAGATTTGGTGGCTTAATCTTTTTGTGGTTAGGACCATTCTCCAGCACAGACCCTTATGGCACACAAGGGCAATGAAACATATTCCCAGAATTAATCAAACTCTCACACCCAGAATGCTTTTGAATACTAATTTATATATTTATAATTGTAATAACAAGCAAGGCTATGGGTAAACACATGAATTAAGGGCCTCTCTTTCACCAGAATGATTGTCTTAAATTTCTATCTCTCGCTCAGTTGTCCTCCTGACAGCGCTGGAGGGGTCCCTCTGAGACATACCCACTTTGCAGGTGCTTTAGGACTGGGAAGGCAAGCGTGGCACAGGTGAGGGTATGGGGGGGCACAGGTGGGGGCCCAGGGCCCCCACACTCCCCGGCAGCACTCTTTCACCTACACCTGGTGAAATTTCATCATCTTCCTCACCTCGGCGCTGCAAGCAACCGCTAACAATTGCTTATACCTGTCTCCATGTCCTCAAGGATCGAAAACTGGGCTGCTCATAACCTATCTCCAAATTATTATTTCTCGGAGGTCTAGAAACTGTGGAATTAAATATCAAGGAAGGCGTCATTATATACCTGTCTTAGTCCATTCATGCCTCTGTAACAAAGCATCTTAGACTGGGTTAATTGATAAACAATAGAAATTTATTTCTCACAGTTCTGGAGTGGGGGAGTCCAAGATCAAGGCGTTGGCAGTGACGTGTCTGGTGGGGCTCGGTCTCTGCTTCCAAGTTGGTGTCTTCTTTCTGCATCCTCCCAAGGGCAGGAATGTTGTGTCATCATAAGTCAGGATGCTGGAAGGACAAAAAGGGCACAAGGGTCCAGCTAGTTCCTTCCAGCCTTTATAAGGGTCACTGATCCCATTCATGTGGGCAGAGCCCCCATGGCCTAATCACCTCCCAAAGGGCCCACCTTTCAATATCGTTTCTTTAAAGATTAAGTTTCAACATGAATTTTAGGAGGGACACAAACATTCAAAACATAGCTAAACCTAAAAAGTCAACCTGCTCTGTATCAAGAGATCTACATTTCTGCCCCAATTTTATCATTTGTAAGGTGAAAAGTTTGTCAACGTGATTTTGGTTTCATTGTATTATAGTGTCTTTTGATTCCTTGACTGAATCTCCAAAGCACACCTTCAGTCCGGCTTCCTGTATAACCTGGAATGCACCCTTTCATCCAAGGCAGTCTCTGTGTGGCATTGATCATAGAATAGGAACAACGGAAGCCATTCTTGGGTTAAATTTTAGCTTAATGACCCAGTTACATCTATCTATCCTAAGGGTTTATTAAGAGTCCATACCGCTAAATACTGGAGCATTTTTTGCTGGTAGCTCCATCCAAGCACAAAGGCAAGTTATTGAAAATTGGTTCAGAAAACACCTAATGTGTTTTTTCAATTATACTTTAACAAGTAATTACATATCTAGTTCATAGTCCAAGAGCACTTAACAGTTTGAGAAGCCCCGTGAGCTGCAAATTCTGCACAGGACACTTTCCCTGCCCACAGAGAGAAGAAATCATTTAAATGGGAAGGTAAATCATATGTTCGTGAAATATCTAGTGGAAAGAGCTAGAAAATGGGATATGTTATCTCTGCGTCTCTATATTCTTTATCATCCCCCTTAATGAAAGCGTATAGAGAGAGGATTACATAAGTCATTCCCATTGTAAAAAATACCCTAGGATCTAAAATGTCAAACAGAAAGTCTTATTTTATTAAACTGATTTCTGTGATCAATGGTAGTAACTATCTTATATATAATCCTTAGAAAATATAATCTGTCTTATGCACTTAGGCATGGAAACACTGATCAGCTTGTGACTTATTTAACAGCAGTTGATTTTTTTGTTGCCGATAGCCACATCTTACGGGAAGAGATGCCAGAAATATATTTAATCGATGTGGCCAATTTCCTGCCACCCTTTTGACCTATTACGTGGCCTTAGGGCAAGTGTCTAAGTGCTCTGCTATCATATTCATATTCTGCAGATAAAAAACGCTTGTCGCTTCCCTTGGACTTCGTGATCATTTTCTTCTTGACAGTTTAACAGTTGAAATCCTCCCTAATTTCACATTTTAGAAACAGTTAGAAAATTCCTTCTGTGTTTTTGCCACCCGTACTGAGAAACAGAATGAAAACGAGCTCACTTTGCCTACTCCCATGACTTGAGAGTCTGCCAGTTCAAACACAGGTTAACTCTCTTCAAACAGGACTCTCTTCTTCTAAGACAATAGTGTTAATACTTCTTAACTTCCTCGGCAAACGAGCATCTTTTAAAATTTTGAGACCATTTTTTAAAAGTTTCTCAAACATACCTTGAGTACTTTCTTGTGTCAGGTGTGGAAGTAGACAAGGAAACTTCAGAACTGAATAAATCATGGTAGAGTCCCCTATCCAAGGGGTTTACATTTTATTCAATGGAATGTGAGGAGTTCAAAGGGTTCTACGAGCAATTCTAAAATAAGTTTAGATGATTTACATAGAAGTATGAGTACTAAACTAGAGTTTGGAGTGAGAGCAGTGCTAAGCCCGGTTGTTAAGGCAGCAGACTGATGAGTCGTGTGGGGTAAAAATGCCCAGGCCTTAATAGAGACAATAGGTTTGAGGATAGAAAAGTCATTGGACTTGGAGACATATTTCAGAGTTGAATAAACAGAATTTTTGTGATTTCTTGAATGCAACGAATACTGATGATAAGAGTAAACAAGTATATTCAAGGGCAATAGGCCAATTAATTAGCAATTATATGGAAACAAATTTAGCCTTTTTCAGTTGGTGGTAGTAGCAATCCACAGGTGTTTCATATAAGTCTTGTCTCCAAGAACCTGCTAATGGGTTGCTGAAATCACTGCTATTCTTAACATTCTCTATGAACATTAAGGAGGCATTTATATAATAGGGTAAAGTCTTCTATTTTATGGGAGGCATAATGTGCAGAGATTAGGGTATCTGTAATCATTACACTATCCATGGACAAAAAGTGAGTTTGAATCCAAGGGACTGAATCCAGAATGTGAAGTACACTAAGGAAATAATGAGGCAGGAAAAAAAATCAAGAGAATTGGAAAGGGCAGTTATCACAATTGATGAAGCTAAAATTCTAATAGCACTATTCTAAATATGACTACAATTTTAAGAAAATATTCTAAGATGTAGACTTCAACAGAAAATAAAGTACATTTTTAAAAATAATCAAAGCTTCAATTTTGATGGTCGATTCTTTGAAACTTAGTGTTCTGCATTTAATTTTTTATATGTCAGGTTTCTCGGTGGCTGCTTTTTATTTTTCTCTCTACTCCGTATGTGTTTATTGTTATTACCCACTGAGATAATGTAAACAAAGCCAACATGGCAAGTAGCAGGTTTACTGGATGGTTTTGCTGACATGGATTTAAAAGGGGATTGATTTTGTGGGAGAGACTGTCCCACATTCTAATGTGTTCTTAGATCAGCTGCAAAAAGGCAATAGGAGCTGCTTCACAGGAATTTTAACTTGGATAAATATCAGTGGTTAATAAATAAAAACAACCTGACATTTATACCAAATCCCACTCTGTTTATGATTTTTGGCTTTATTTCAGAAAGCACCTGACTCACTCCTTCTGGGAGGATGCTGTCTGCTCTAAGCTGCAGCTCTTATCTTTTTTCACCTGCGGTAAGAGGAATTTTCTGTGCTTCAGCTCATTGCAAAATGTGCATCTCTCTCCCATTAACATGTCTGAGCTGCTGCTTGCCCTGCAGCTGCTCGTCGGGGCTGCTGGTGTATTTCCAAGACGAAGAGTTGCGGCTTCCGCTTGCTGTTTACTACGGACGGTGAATTTAGGTTACAACACCTCTGACGTGCCAAGAATCTTAGAAATTTCTCCTTTAGAAAAGTTTAAACGTGGGCTTTAGCAGACTATGATAGCTGTGAACTGAATGTCTGGGCTCTTCCAAAAACTGTATGTCGAAATCCTAACCCTCAACGCGAAGGTGGTGGGAACCCTTTGGTGATTAAGTCATGACGTCAGAGGGCTCGTGAATGGGGTTTTTGCCTGTATAAAAGGAACACTGCAGAACTCCCTGTTTCTTCCACCCTGTGAGGACACAGTGAGAAGACAGCCATCTGTGGGCCCTCACCAGACACTGGGTCTGCCCACATACCATCTCGGACTTCCCGGCCTCCAGAACTGTGAGGAATACATTTCAGTTGTTTATAAGCCATCTATGAAATTTTTGTTGTAGCAGCCCAAACGGACTAGGACAATGATATAGAGCAGGACTTCGCAAGATGGCAAATAGTCAGAATTATAGACCAAATTTCTGGTTACATATTATGAGGCTCATGAAAGCTTTTGTGCTTTCTCCTGTAGCCGTGGTAGTAGATTGATTATATAGACAGTTCTAATTATTGCCCTCCCTGCATCCAACGTTTTCCTTGCGACTTTTAATTGCCTCGCACTTGGAATCCGGGATAGTGTTTACTTTGACCCACAGAACAAAGCAGAGTGTTGTCCTACCATTTCTGATCCAGGGCCTCCAAAGGGCTCCCACCCTTCCACGCTCTCTGTTCAACCCCTGCGTGTGCCGTTAGGACACACGTGGGCTGCTAACTTGTTGGAGACCGTGACACCCTGTGGATCACGAATGAGAAATCAGTGCCAAGGTCATCCTAGATTAGCAAGCCCTCAATTGACCTGCCAGCTGCCCACAGAATAATAAACGAGCTTAGCCACAGTAAGCTAAATGGAGCACATCAGTAGCACCACCCAGCTGACCCATATTTATGCACACAAAAATATTTATTGTCATATGCCTTTGGAGCTTTCCGTTAGGTTGTTATGCAGTATTGCTGTGGGAAAACGTAGTTCATAAAGAGACTTAATGAATACTATTACGTGAGGTCCATGGCAGTGTGGGTCTTAAGAAAGCTGACTTTACATTTTAAGATTTGTGTATCAATAACACTATTGCTAAAACCTAAAACTCCCTTTTTCCTCTGTTTCGTGTATTTCTAAAAGTCTCATTGTAACACGGGGCTGAGGGTGTGGAGAGTGCAGATCTGTGATCTCTTGGACCAGGTGGATGCTCTGGCTTTTGTTGATACCATTTACCTCCTGATCTCCCGGCTGGTACCTCGCTCTCCTATTTTCCCTTTAACATATTTATTTTTGTGGATTATTTTATAGCCCATGAGCTTTTGGACAAATCACTACCAGCTAGGTCTAGCTCAGAGGAGCACAGAAACACTTTTTAAACTTTCCTATTTATTCTACATAGAGTCAATCTAAAGAGCAGCAGATATTATTAGGTTTATAACTCATATCAGCAAAAGTAAACACAGTTGACCCTTGAACAACATGGGTTTGAGCTGTCCAGGTCCACTTATTGTGGATTTTCTCTTTACAAATTTCTTAGCAATGTTTTCTTTTCTGTGACTGACTTTATTGTAAGAATATAGTATACAATACTTACAACATACAAAACAGGTGTTAATAAATGTTCATGTTACTGGTACGGCTTCCAATCAATAGTAGTCTGTTAGTAGCTACGTTTTGGTGGACTCAAAGTTATACGGGGATTTCTGACTGTGTGACGGCACCCCTAACCCACGCATTGTTCAGGTGCCAACTGTAAACATATTTGAAAATCCAGACTTAGTTATCTTCATCATATTTTCAAGCCAATATAATTGAGAAATATGCCATTATGTTTTTGAGTCAATAACATTTTACTGAAGAATTATGTGTAAGATACCATGTCATCAATTAAAAAAACAAGCATTTAAGACCAATGAAATCTAACCCCTTCAAATGTTGTGGCCTAAATTATTCTGAGAGACTTTATTTTTTATCATATGTTTATCTTTAAAAGTTTTACAAATGGAAAAATGATACTAGTATACAGAATGATAGAACTTCTGCTCCTGCTAGTCTTATAGCAATGAATATTTTTAGACCTGAATTACTGTACATTCTGTGGATTCTCAATAAATACTTGAATGAATGATTTTAAGTTATACTTTACTAGACATCATTATTAGGTTTGACTTTGGTTATAGGAATACCGCTTACTAGTGTAACAGTGGTAGAAGAAACTCCTCTTTCTGTACATCAGGGAGGGGAAGGTTAGAGTAATTGGTGTTATCATGTTTCCAGATGGTTTTTCATCTACAGGGTGATTTTTTTCCCTTGCTACTCAACAGTCCACATGAGGGTGTATGCCAACGCTCATCCAATGATTACTGTTCAGATAGGAAATAGATGACCATAGAACCACCATCATGCAGTGTAAATAAAAAATAATGTTCACTGGGAAAAACTTTAGAAGCAGAGAGGTAGCAAGGCACATATAATCCACAAGCATTTATTAACCAGTGGAGATGAGCTTAGGCTGGCAGTACTTGAACTCTATATACCGTGGAAAGAGTTCCAGGAAAGGGATCCTATCTCCATAACTGTAGATACTTATAGTAATAAAATATTATGAAACATATAAGTGAATATGCAAAAACAGAGCTTCCTAGGAAAGAAAATGGCTTTGCTATAAAGAGCAATCCTTCATTTCTCAACCTCTCAGATAAACCTATTCTTCTACCGAGCTAAGTGAGGACAGTTGAGACACCTGTTTAGTAAACTACGGAACAGAGGGAGAAAATTAGCCTCTAGCACCAACTGGATTACCTTTTCCTCAATGAATATGAAACAAAGTTTCCTCTCCATTTTTCTCCCCCCTGGGAAACACAATATTTATACTTAGATTCATAATGCCCCAGTCATTTTGTCTGTTCTAGAGTCTTGTCTATTCAGCAACCAGAGACATGCAATACATCAATAACTTTATCTTGTCAAGTGTTTGGTCATTATTGAGGATGAGTGAGTTCCGAACTGTGATTCTACTGGTACCTCCTTGGTGGGAAGGAAGGGGCAGAGGCACCTCTGTGAGTGTATATGTCTACTCATGAGCATACACTAGGAACAAGAGGCTTTCGTTCTAGGCTGTGGCTGGTGTCTTCTTGTTTTAAAATACAGATTTTATTTCTTATATAGATATGGCAATGCCTTGAAATGAAAGTGTATTATATTTACAGATCCCAGGAGTGGAAGGCATGCTCTGCCAACGGACACGGGTTGGGGGTAGATGGGGAAACACCAGCGCCGACCGGAAACTTGAGACTTTACTGTGGGGTCTCCATGGGAAAGAAAAGGCAAGTCAGGATAAGTCGGTTTACTTGAATTTTATCAGGTCCTGGGACATAGGGACTACCCTGCTTGTCTGGTACCTGACCCTAGGCCGATTAGGGCAGGTGGATAATGGCCCATACTGTGAGAGCTAGATAAGGAAATGGTTGCGATGATTGCTTGGTTTGCATTTGAAAGGCACACTCTTAGGCTGATCATTAAGGCTCTCTAGGACCTGGGGCAGTTCCTGGGTAAGCAGGGTCCTGAATGTCATAGCGTCAGAATATACAAAATAAAAGACATGGTTAATATGTTTCGCAACATATTTGCTATTAAACACGGATTGTAACCAAAAGGATTGATTTTCTTCTAATGACCTTCTTGTTTAATCTAAAGGAGAAATTTATTTTAGCATAACTTTTTTTATTATTATTATTTCAGGATATTATGGGGGTACAAACATTTTGGTTACATGTTATCACTTTGCCATCCCCAAACCATGATTTGAGGGGTGCCTTTTGCCCCCTACAATTTATTTTACATTTAGCATAATTTTGAACACTTCATTTTTTGGAAAAGGTTTTAAAACTGTATTTTGAGAAAATGGCATACCTTATTTTTTTTCTAAGAGGGCACACATCCCCTCCTCTCCTTGAGTATCGTAAATGTCTCTCCTTTACCCTAAACTAGAATGAAAGGTCACTGCATCCAACGTACTTTTCTCCAATCTGTAGGTTTCCATCCTGCACACGGGAGAGGAGAAAGGTAGAAAAATTCTACCTCTCCTTGTTCTACTAGCTTGCAAGTCCCTGGGCCTATTGGTTAATCTTCTTAGGCACAGTTTCCTGATCTTCAACGTGGAAATAAGAATGCCTGCCCTGCCTGCCTCCTAGAGCTTTGTGAAGAACAGTAAGATAATGCACGAAAGGTCTTTGAAAATCATAGAGCACTTTCAAAATGTAATGGTTCTGAGCATCTCCATAAACTCAATATAACACCTGGGGAATGTCCTGCCCCTTTACATGTAGATGATATTAATTCAAATTCCTACACTGTATGCCATGGAAATCTAAAGCAGCCCCCAGGAATTCTTCCAGTACCGGAGGGCTGCCTACCTTCTTGTTCCTTCCCCTGTTAAGAGAGGTCCGTTTTGTATGTGTCTTAAAACGTGAGCCATTTCTCATTTTTTCATTGAAAAAATAGTAAACTAAGTCACAGAAAGCATTCACGAGCATGGTAGGCTTTCTTGATTATTTGGTTGGGATGATCTCCTGCATAGAGGAAGATTTACACTAGAGCAAACAAATCACTGCAAATTCAGCACCATTTATCCCCGGTCCTGAGGAGTTCTGAACACCGACTAGAGGTAAAGGCCACTGATGACTTCCCCATGTAGTCTTACCTCTCACATCTTCCCTGGCTCTTTTCTTTTCTCCCTCTTACTTTTCTCTTCCCCAGCAATTCAGAAGTAGAATACATTCATTTCCTAGTCTCATAAATAGTACCTTGTCAATAATTCACAAGAGATTTATCAATGTATTTTTCA
>CAUYSK010053668.1:0-24457 GCA_963575035.1 Avahi laniger | reverse complement strand
ATTTTTGAACGTTTTGAAGTGGATTTGTCATCTCTTTTAACTTCCACCTAGATTACTTTTCTACACAATAGGAATATTTTTCTTACACTTCAAAGTCAGCTCCAGGTAAGATGCAGATTATTTTTTTTAATTCTTTTTTTTGAGACAGAGTCTCACTGTGTTGCCGGGGCTAGAGTGCCATGGCGTCAGCCTAGCTCACAGCAACCTCAAACTCCTGGGCTCAAGCGATCCTTCTGCCTCAGCCTCCTGAGTAGCTGGGACTACAGGCATGCGCCACCATGCCCGGCTAATTTTTTCTATAGATTTTTAGTTATCCAATTAATTTCTTTCCAATTTTAGTAGAGACGGGGTCTCGCTCTTGCTCAGGCTGGTTTCGAACTCCTGAGCTCAAACAATCCACCCGCCTCAGCCTCCCAGAGAGCTAGGATTACAGGCGTGAGCCACCGCGCCCGGCCTTAATTCTTTTTATGTGTTATCAAAGCATAGGTTAGCATTTGGCTAACGTGTGTGTGTGTGTGTGTATATGTATAATTTTTAGAAACAAGGTCTCACTATGTTGCTCGGGCTGGTCTCAAACTCCCGGCTCATGTGATCCTTTTGCTTCAGCTTCCTGAGTAGCCTCCTACAGGTCTGTGTCACTATGCCCAGCTTGTCTGGCTGTATTTTCATAATGTTTTACCATGTGTCATTTTTGGGGTAGGAGAAACTCTATATGGAGGCAAGCTTCATCTAACACTGTAACGTAGATATGTACACACTGGTATACTACAGGCATGTGCCACTATGCCCAGCTCGTCTGTCTGTATATTGATAACTTTTACCATGTATAATCTTTGGGTAGCAGAAACTCCAGATGGAGCCAAGCTTCATCTAACACTGCAATGTAGGTATGTATGCACTGGTATATAGGACAAACTAGTCTGAAAAGTCCAAAATGAGTCGGTGAGATTTAATGAATTAAGGGATTTAATAAGAGTCTTTTTTTGTGGGTAAGGGAGTACACACATTTCTGCAGTAGAACAACATGGAAACTTTTAAAGAAATTTTTCTCTCCATTGTCTCACGAGTATGAGCCTTATGGAAAGGGACTAGACATAGAACCTTAGGAAAAAATTTATTCTACTAAATATTTTATACACATATTTGTGTATGCATAATGCACTATACTAGATCATTATTTATTTAATACATTTCTATGTGCTTACCATGCACCAGGAACTTGTCTAAGTAATTATTTTCCAAGCAGTTATAACTATGTATATCTAAATTACAGAAAGGCAAACTCAGTTCTGCTTATATTTAGGATTTAGGAATTTTAGGATTTTTAAAGCTGGAAAAACTATAGCTCCCACCCTGATGGTGAGACAAGGCTGGATAAACTACAAAACCGTGTATGCTCTGAAATTCAGTAGGGCAGTGAGGGCAAAGGGCAACTAAGTGGCCTGACTTCTGATCAAGGACAGGCCCTTCTTAGGTAAGAAAGGACACACAGATTGTCTCAGCCATGGCAGAGCACAGGAAGAGCCCTTAATTTTTCCTCAAAACCCTACAAAGTGAGTACTATTATTTACTTAATTATTGATACATTAGTGGAGGCAAGGAAAGATGAAATAATTTAATCAGGGTTACACAGTAGGTAAGTGATACAGTTAAGATCCACACCCTGTTAGTTTGGGACCATCACCCTCGCCACGACCCACCATGCTGTGCTCCCCGTCATCATGGCCCACTCTTCAGCCAGAACCCCAGAGAAAACCACTTAGAATCCTAAGTCATGCTGGTGCTCCGAACCTTTCTCCTTGTACCTGATCCTGAAGTGTGTGAGAAGGCTTACGTCTGTTATCACATACAACATTGCAAAATAATAACCATAGTGTTAAGAGCAGGAAAAATCTTTGGTTACCTCATACAACACATACTTTTTACAGCTGGGGCAACAAGACAGAGAGGTTAAGAAACTAGTCCAAGATATGAGGGCAGCAGACACTCTTGAATCCAGGTCTTTTGCCTGGCTGAGTGTGAGAGCTGAAGTAGAAGGATTAGGGGGCTGGAGGGGTCAGGTTTCCATTATTGGGGTAAAGGAAGGACCCCACTCTTCGGCTGCAGTCAATTTTTGTGAGATATGAATTCCACTGGGGTCAGAGGCTCCACTATGTCAATAGTGACAGAACCATCTCAGTGGATTTTGGCCTTGGAGGAAGAATTACTGATGAAAATGACTTCAATCCAAACAGAAAAGATTCAGAATTAATGTTCTAAGAGGGGCAGAACTCCTAGAAAGGACAAGGAAAGTAAATGCAAAATAAGCCCTGTAAATTTGCACTGGGCTGGTGCAGTGAGCAAAGGAACACACCAGCTTTTTATCCCGCTGTCTCCACACTAGCCTCTTCTGTCCCTCTACCTTTGATTAAAGTGTCTCTTCTTCCCTCCAAAATGAAGCTTTTGACTCACTTAGGAACAAGGTGATGAGGACAAGGACCTGGAGAATGTCAAATTTTCCTTCTTAGTTGTTTCACACGGTGGAGTTGAGACCCAAAATATCTTTGCGATGAACCCTCCTTTCTTTTCTGGGGATGGCAGACCGAGGGTAATGTGGAGTAGTGGAGACTTGGGTCTGAAAAGGCGCTGGGCTTAATGCCTATCTAATTCAAACATGACGAGCCTCAGTTTCCTTCCTTCTCTATAAACGTGAGACTAAGAAGTGTCCACATTGAATCATTGTTGGGATGTTTCACTAAAAGTCTCAAAAGGAACAGGAGAGAAGGCACAGATTATCCTAAAAAGGGAGGATCCTAATAGCTTCCTTCCCTCCATACTAGTAATTTGCTCTTCCACATATGCAGAAAAAAAAAAAGAGATTGGATTCTGCAAATCAGACATCATCCACATCTTTCTCACCGCCTTGCTTCTATGGAGGGTAATGGGAAGGGCAGGAAGAGGGGATTTCCTCCCTAACCTGACCCTCCTTCCAGTATCTGGTCTGTTGGTTTCACACAGCTTTGGTTTGTACAATAATTGTCAGAACATGTAGGGCAAAGAGCAACGTGGAAAGAGCAGGGTGGGAGAGAAGCTCTGGGTGCACACTGCCAGCCTCCCCACTTTACAAAGCCAACTCTTTCAACATGTGACTGTGAGGGGAAGGGTTGAAGTCCACTGGAGCTGACAACCAGAATTTTTTGCCAACATAGGGCAAAGACCATATTTTAAGCCTCGGCTCAGCAATATCTGGAGGAAACACACCAAAACTCACTCTGCAAGACCCCGCTGTACTGACTGCATCAGGAGGACATTTCATCTCCTGGAGGCTGCTACACATCTTCTGTTCCTAGGGACATCAACAAAGACTGGCGTGAAGAAAATTTTTCAGGTGAGGATACATCTCAAAGTAGCATATATGTAGGATGGACAAGTCTAGAGGTCTAACGCACAACATGAGAACTATAGGTGATAAAATTGTATTTTGTATGACATTCATAATAAATCGGTAGATTTTAGCTGCTCTTGCCATACAAAAAATGGGTAACTATGTAAGATGATGGAGATGTTAATTTGCTTCACTGTAGTGGCCTTTTCTTATCTATATGTACCCTATAACATAATTTTTATACCTTAAATATACACAATGAAAATTTATTTTTTTAAAAAAATAATTGCTTTGTGAAAATCCTTCCACTTATGTGAGTCAAATCAAAATGCACACATTGTGTTACATTCAGAACATTTAGGCAAATATGCTCAAGGAAAAGAAGTGACTTCAACTACCTATATCTGGCACGTGCTGTATAAAGGGCAGTTGGTCAAGGACCATAAGGAATTCTTAGAGGTTTCTGCTCTGAACTAATATCACACATGAATGAGGGGAGGTTTGGGTGCTTTCTGAAAACCAGTGGGTGAATGGAATACTTGTGATAAAGTCAGAGAGGAAATAAATAGATTAATAAGAACAATAATATAGACCACACTTATTTTTATTTAAATCATGTAAAAATTTTTACTTTAAATATTTCAACTATAGTGCTGACTTCAACAGCACATATACTAAAATTGGAACAATACGTATAAGATTAGCATAGCTCCTGCACAAGAATGACACACAAATTTGCGAAATGTTCCATATTTTTAAAAAGAAAATAAAGATTTCCACTGTAATACCACTACCATAGTAGTTTTTTTAATTTACCTGTGTTTTCTTTTAAATTTATACTTTATATGCTGTATATGAAATGTTTTATGTCCTGTATTTTCTCATTGTAACACTTTTCCACACATCTACATGTTTGTATGTGTTATGTTAATGCCTTAGAGTTGCAACACCCTGCTAGATCATATGTTACATTACCTTCTTTTACTGCTAGACATTGGGATTTTGTTTAGTACTTGCTTATGTTTATGTGGCTTTAAAAAATCTGTTTAGACTTTTTTCTTCTTTTGAATCATTTTCTTTAGATTAATTTCCACTTCTGGAATAACTGGGTCAAAGATTCTGAAGTTCATGCATAAGGATGCTTCCCACTGCCCAATAACACTAACTACAGCAATTGCGTCATATTTTCAGGAAAATTTCAGTCTTCATAGTGTTCAGTCTACTCTATTTATTGGGTGCCATGCTTGGTTGTTACTTCATGCATACATCCTTGGAGAGTGGTTCCAAATTGTACCCTTCAGAAAATATAGTAATATGACACCCCATACATTTGACATCAAACTCTACATTGAATCTTACACTCATGTAACACCTTGTGAATTGCCTCTAAGTAAAAGATAAGATTAACCTTCAGGAATGTTATATTTTTACCATCCTAAGACCCTCAGATACAAGATACAAGTGTTTCTACCCTAGTCTAAAGTTTTCTTCAAAATATAACTTAACACAAAATAGCTGGAAATCATTTTATATCCTGTATATATATTATACATTCAACACATATATGTTGATTGAATGACTGTATTAATATCTCTGTACTTTTGTAAAGAGGAGTGACTAGACAAAGTACTGCAAGCATTTCGTGCACTCAATCATTTATTAAGGCCCTATTGTGTGCCAAATACCATGATAAACATTAATGATGGGAGAATAAATGGGCTTCCTGCCTCAGAAGAATTCACAATCTGGAAAACTGTAACTGAATTTTATTTTATTTTTTCTAATTTTTATTTTAGTTTCAGAATACTATGTGGATACAAACATTTTAATCATTTCATTTAAGTTGGTATCCATTGTTGAGGATCTAATGTCTTTTGGGGGGTGACTTTTCTCTCTGATCTTCCATGTTTCTTGCATTCTTTTGCTCATTCTTTCTCATCAGGCTTCTCGGTCAAGAACTGGGGGTGGTAGGACTGCTTTATTGCTCTATCTCCAAGTCCCCAGCGTTCATTCCTTGACAGTGCTGAGGAGAGGCATATTGGTCCTGTATTGCCTTAGGGTTATTTTATCAAGTTGGGTTACCTGTGACCTGTCATCTTTACCTCTTGCCAATGGAGTCTAGTGAGTTTGGTCCCCCAGCTTAAGCTCCAAGCTGGTGGATTGCCCTTGTGGATATGACTCCACTGCCTTCTAATAGCTTGAGATGGAAGGCACTGTGTTAAGCTATGAGGCTACTCTCTCTGATGTCAATTGTAGTATATGTGGAGGAGCCAGTTATCAAGGTAATCTGATGTCTCTGTGGTAGGCTCTGGTCCTCCGGATGGGGTATGTGAATGCTCTGATCTTTGAGAGGGTCCCTGCTACTTCCGAGGGTTGCTTGGACCCTATTCCCCTTTAAGATGGGGGTAGGAGCAAGATAGATCACATATGGTGCAAACAAGTCTGGGTGTGTGTGCTGCTATGGTTGCTTGGCCTGCTGCTAGGGGGAGCCACCAATATGTTATTCAGGGCTCTTTCACCACACATGGAGGTGATGGGAGGGGTCAATTGGTGCAATTGCTGAGGCCTTTGGCCAGGTTTTTCCTTCCCTGTCCACCAACCCCAATGCTGGTGGCCACCTGGACCCGGAGAGCAAGTGTGGAATTATGTTCTTATTAGATGACCTAAGCTGGCTCCAAGGTCCCTCAGATTCACACTTGCTGCACAGAGAAAGTGGCTTTCCTCGATCCGCCTCACCTCCAAGGGTGGGTTCTATGGCACCTGGCATGAAAGTCCCTGGGCTGGGGGAAGGGTGTTGCCTGCAACTGCCGGGCACAGCATTTCCAGGCTGCGGACCCCAAAGATGGTGGCCACCCGCCCCTGGAGAACTAGCATTGGGGGTCGCACTCAAGACTCTGTCAAAGCTGGTCCAGAGGTATGTAACTCAATTTTAAAAAACATCATGTTGTACACCATAAATATACACAGTATATTTTTGTCAATTAAAAAAAAGAAAAGAACTATAACCCAATGTGACAAGTTTTGTAATTGAGATATGCATAAACACTTATGAGAGCACAGAAAAGGGACTTATTTATTCAGCTTGAAGTAAGAGACTGCAGAAGGTCACTAGGGATGACAAATCCTTAAGCTGGACTTTGAGGGATGAGTGGAAGCTGAACTTAGAAGGCAGAGCAGAAATAGAAAATTTAAAGTGGGAATAAAATGCAGAAAGGCCAGAGGTGCTAAAGCAGACACTGTGTTGAAGAAATGTCCTGTGGTCTTAGGTGTTGAGCATAGCAACAGAAGAGGCTAGGAAGGTAGATGAGAGTCAGATGGTAAAAGAAGATTCCATTTACATCTCCCAAATTAATCTTAAGCTCAGCAGCTGTGGTCAAAGCATACTACAACCTTCATGCTCTGGCCAGGTCTTTCTTCTTCTCACATCACAAAGGAGATGCAAAGGAAAGTTAAGCACCTCTTTGTGTTTTTTTGTTTGTTTGTTTTGCTTTGTTTTTTTGAATGATCAACGAAGATCTGGGAAGAGGATAGGGGACACATATCTGGAAAAATCAGGAACATCCACCAGTTCACACATTGCCCAACGTGTTAAAGCAGCAGGATCCAAAAATGTAGTTAAATCTTTGGAAGTAAGACATGTTTTTTCATAGAAGTAAACTAACAGGTTTCATTTTTGCACATTCAAATCTTTCTTCACCATCCCCACAAAACAGTGGTCCTGAGGGGTTATGTTGAAAAGAAGAGGACCCTGAGATCCGAGAAGTCAAAACTAATGGAGAACAAGACAGTAGAAAGCAACACCTCATAGCTAAACAATTAAGTATGTGGATAACCTCTAGAAAAAGACTGCCTGGAGCACACTTGTTATCTGACAAAGTTGGTTTTATTGCCTGTAACAATGAGAGAGAAAGCACATCTTGGGGCAATGTAGTGTATCTCAGGAAGAGTGTGGTAGGAGGAACTTGATTTAGATGATTTAGGGAAGGATTCAAGCATCCAAGGATTCATGGTTTTGCTCTGGCTTGGACACTGTCAGAAACTTGGACGATTCTATTTAATGCTTTTATTCTTGAAGCAAGTGGGAAGGAGCAGCGGTAAGGAAGTAGTAGCCACTGGGGAGAGGGATGCCTGGCCAATTTTTTGGATAAGATTGTCTTTATGTTTTTGTCTGTGCTCTAACGTGATTATGGAGTGGTCTTGGGTTTTTTGCTGTTGTTGTTGGTGGTGGTGGTGTTTGTTTGTTTGTTTGTTTTTGTCTCATTCCATTCTGGCCACAGTGTGGCCTTGCCTAATGGGGCTCTTCTGTGAAAGTGCTATGTTTTAAGGGCTGCCTTTATTTTTCTCTCTCATATTCATAAAAGACAAAACATGGAATAGGGAACTATTTTAGATAAATGATTTGGAGAGCAGAAAGCAGCATAAGGGCAGATAACACAGATAACAATGCCTTTCTTCTAACTGTTAGGGTGGAGATGTGGGTGCACACGGGTTTTGGGAAAGATGTCTCCAGACAAAAATTAGGGTAGAAAGAAAAGGTTTATTTACTTTTCCCTGGGGGGAAGGGAAAAGGACCAGCATGGAGGTGGAAAAAGAAAGTAAGTGCTGGCCCGGAAAACCAGCTATCGTGGCTTTTTAAAGAGGGTTGTAAAAATGGCAGGGTACAATTGAGAAACTGCTGCACCCGCTCCTTTCTTTCTTGTTGGTGGCAGGTAGATAACAAAAACTGCCAGGATGTCAGTCCAAGAGTAGGCTCTCCTTACTTTCCTTGGAGAAGAGATTATCACAGGAGATATGACTCTATACTTAGGATATGGTTGAGGCTTAGAGCTCACACCCTGGTGTTCACTCAGGAACTCTTTAGGCTGTAAAAAGCAGATTCTCAAAAAACGATTTTGAAGGAGAAAGATTTACATCTCTTTTCTGTTCACTGAGCTCTTTTCAGAAGTTGTGCAAAACAGAACTCCTGCAGAGTGCCTGTTACTGAGAGAACTCATAGGATTGATCTTTAACCATTACTTACATGAAATTGTGGGATTAGGCATTTTCCTGTTATGTTTGCAAGGCTATTTCCCTAACTTCTAACATAAGAAATTTATAACCACTTGAGTCTATCAAGAAGTCATCTTGACTGTCTAAAAATAAAAATAAGCACTATTTGTTGAAAAGACTATTGTTCTATCCCCACTGAATTGCCTGGACATCTTTGTAAAGAATCAATTGACCACAAATATTTAGGCTATTCTTGGGCTTTCTATTCTATTCCGTTGATCTATTTGTCTATCCTTATGTTAATACCACTCTATCATGATTACAGTAGCTTCCTGGTAAGCCTTAAAATCAAGTAAATTTTATAATTAGCTTGTCACTTCTATAAATAAAACATGGAGTGTTTTGTGACTGATTTGAATCTATTGTTCAATTTGGGGAAAAGTGATATCTTAACAATAATGAATCCTCTGATTTCCTCCCTTCCTGTATGTATCATTATGGATAGTTTCAATTTCTGTGTCTGTAACTTCATTGATCTTTTTTTTCCTGTAATGTCTAGTCCACTGTTAATCACATCCTATGTATTTTTTATTTCAGATGTTGTATTTTTCATTTGTATAAGCTCCTTCTTATTATCTTTATATCTTCCATTTTTTTTCCTCATCATTGTCAAATGTTTCTCTATATTAAACATGGTACAAAGTGATTACAGCTATTTAATGTCCTTCTCTGCTGGTTCTAACATCTCCTGGTCTATTTATTTTGTATCTTTTTTTTTTTTTTGTATAAGGAGAAATTGTTTTTGCAAGGATTATTGCAAGGGAAAGGGGGAAAGGACTATTGTAATGGGAGAGAATACCTTTTGCAATAGGAAAAATGCTGTGACCATAGGTTTGCAAGCATGTGCTCTGGGTCTATTTTACCAATTTTTTTTCTTCTGGTTATGGATCACATTTTCTAGCTTTCTTACATGTCTAACCTGTTTAATTGGATAGTGGACGATGTGAATTACTCATCCTGAGTTGACAGATTTTGCTGTACTTACTTTTACTGTTGTATTTTGTTCTGATGAACAGTTAAGTTACCAGAATCAGTCAGATCATTTCATGGCTTTCTTTTAACCAATGTTAGAGTGGATCTAGAGCAGACAGGCTTGATTTAACCCCCTGGCTAAACCTGAACATCTTACCAGATGTCCTGTGTTAGGAGAACTTTCCACTCCAGCCTGTGGGAATAGAAACTATTCTCAGTCTTAATGTACTCCTTTCCAGTGATTCTTCCCCTGGGAAAAGGTACTAAGGTACTTTTCTTTTGATGCATGTTCAGATCAGTAATTAAGCAAAGATTCTAGGGGATTACCCTTTTCTTAAGATCTCTAGGGGAAAAAAATTCTCTCTCTCTCTCTCTCTCTCTCTCCTTTATATCTTTCTGAAGCTCCACCTTGGCCTCTCCAAACTCCAACCTCTATATGCCCAATTCAGTGTGAGGCCCTGGGTGCTGGTTGAGTTCCATGTCCCTGAGCTGCAACCTGAAAGCTGCTTCAAACAATAAGCCGATACAATTCTGGGGCTCACATCTTTTAATTTCCTTTTCTCAGGGATCACAGTTCTGCATGGCCTGATGTTCAACATATGAAAATTATCATTGTTTCAGGTGGGAAAGTAAACCCGAGTCATATGATCCTATCTTGGCTGAAAGCAACAGTCTTTTCCCTACTCTTCCAAAATCACAAGGTTACCTAGTTCTGGCCTGGAGGGTGACATCTCACACAGGACCCCTTTTAATGCAACATCCTCTCAGAGCACTTCCTCAGTGCCTCACCTAGAAGTCATTTTGCTGTCCTCCCGATATCAGTTAAGAAAAGAGAACACAGAGACACAGCCTCTTTTCATCCTCTTTCCATGTAGCTGGGAGGTTATGGAATGTTTATATAATCCCAGTTTCATGCAGTGAGTCAAATATGTAAAACTGCTATTTTAAATTACCCAGTAATTTCTACAATATGTATCACAGATCCAAGAGTGAGTCTTAGAGATGGAATTAGACTCAAAAAGAATGTGACTCTGTGACAGGGTAAGAGTACCAGCTTTGAATGTGACTTGGTAGTAATAATCTTAAAAGGTTAATTGATTATATATAGACCACGTGAGAATGCTCTACATTAAAATTGCCCCATCAAAACATCATGCAATATACGGCACTTTAGCTCAAGTGGGGAGAAGGAAGAGAAAGAAAAGAGGAGAAAAGAGGAGTGGTAGTCGTAATAAAATAAATAACAAATGTTCAGTGTTTACTACATGACTGACACTAGCAAGCACATTGCATGTATTCACTCATTCAATCCGCGCAAAAATTCCAGGTGTTAGATAGTGTTATCATCCCATCTACCTTTGAGGAAACCAAGGCACAAAGAGACTAAGCAATTTTCCCAATGTCAGTTTGTGACTGGAGAAGTCAGGAGAATCACTGGTAGCAACTAAAATTCTAGAGATAATACATATATTTTAAAATGTGCTTGTCAGTCTAAAGTGGAACTAGTGGCTGAAATTCATAGAAAGGTGAGAGAGGGAACTAAAAACTTCAAAAAAAAAATCTCTGTGTATTTTTCCACTCTCACTTTTCCTTGGAGTTGGTGAGGACTTCACTGAAGAGACACTGAGGAAAAACCTGGCCATTAACGCAGAACTTGCTACTCTTGTTTCTGAATCTCCTCCAGCTCTGCTCACTCTTGATGCTGCTTGGTTAGCTCTCTTAGGCTAAGGTATCCTCCACGATGTTCCTATTGCAACGTGCCAAGATGCAGACGCTGGAGGAAGCCTTGAGGAAGAGCCTCCCTGCATCCATAAAGGTGACAATGGAAAATTCTATGGGGAGTAAAGAAGAGAAACTTGCTGTGACAGAGGAGGGAGAGAGACCAACATTTATGGAGCACCTATGTTCAGCCAGACACTATGTCACGTTTTCTCTCATTTAATTTGCGTTACCACACTACAAGATATTTGCTGTCGCGTCCAAGTCACTGATGAGAAGATGGAGACTCAGTCAAGTGGTTTGCTCATCATCTCACAAAGAGTGAGCTGCAATGCTGTGGTATGACCACGGGTATGCCAGAGCCCAAACACTGCCTTTTGCTCTGTGCTGACTCAAAAATTATTTCCTTGCTTCTTTCCAAGGAGCATTCTATAAAAACTTTTGATATTTGCCCAGCGTTCACCTCCAGTGTTCTCTGCGATTATATATTAATGTTTAATTTGTTCACCCTAAAAGAATGTTTGCCAGGTGAGAGGTTAACCATCATGAGTCTTCTTTGACGTCAGTAGCAGTTCCATTTCTATTCGATTTAAATTTCTCAATTGCTCTGAACTTTGTGTACATCAGGCTATTTGAGGGCTGGCTGCCAGTATCTCCCTTAACATAGTACAATTAATTAGAAATTTCAGAATGAAATGAAACATACACATATGAATGCCTACTTTCAAAACTATGTAGAAGCAGGTGTAATGATATGTTCAGATCCTTGCTTGCATTTTTCTTTAGCATCCAAAGGGAGATGGTCCATTCCAGGGGAATATAAGTACAATCTAGTGTGTATGTGGGTGTGGGTGTATCTCTATTTAGAGGACAGTCATTTGTAGATCTGTAATTTTATGCACACATTTTAGATAAATACATTCCACTTCCTCATTCCCTAGCAGATTTTCTTATTTCCTTCCTTCAGCATGAAGGAGAAAATATTAGCACCCTTTTCTTTGTAGCTCAAATGGTTTTATTTACAGTCATGAGAAATAAACTAATGACTAATCACCTAATATAAAACTAAAGTCACCCATCCCAGTAGAACCTACTAATATTAATCAATACTACTAAATATTTAGCTGCCCTCACACGACAACTCTTAAGGTACAGACAACTTCCCAGGGAGACAGAGAAGTTTTCTTGGAGGTTACATCAGTTGGGACACTCTGTGGACACTTGCCTGAGATAGTTTTATGAGTGACTACTTTTAAAAATTCTCCAGTCTAAAAGGTTTTCTTCAATCTACAGAAGTAATATAGAATTTTGTGACTTAAATTTCTCTTTATTCTTTAAATGAATTTTAAATATATATATTTTCCCCTAGTCAAATCTAGGATATTTGTGTGTTAGGCACTTCTAATGGAGTTATAACCTAGAATTCACCATTATTTCTTACTGGAGGCCTAGTTAAGAAAATGTCCATTCATTCTTCTAAGTATCAGATATTAAATACATTTTATTTCAAGTATCCATTCTGGTTGATTCAACTGATAGTGGCTGCCTCACTATGTTCTGAGTTCAGAAAATAGAAAGAATTTTAACCCATTAGGCCATGGCAATAAGAAAGAATAACATTTTGACATATTTTCAGATTTTATAATGGATTATATTGTAGTATAAATACACTTTAACAGGCCCTAGACACAAATGTGTTAAAAGGCAACCTCTATATTTTGCCCAAACTGTACTGAATTTCTATATCAAACCTCCACTCATGGCCAAAAGAGAATAAATTCAGTTAAACTCAGTCAACTTAGAGAGATTTTGTTTTCCTTCCCTTTCTCCCTGGTCTAACATCAATAGTTCATGTGGGGTGGGCAGATGAAAGGAAAGATACTGGTATAGTCCTTGGTCATCATCTACTCATGATGGAAAACATTAAAGTGAACACCATCTTTTTGACCTCTATTCTTTGGCATATTTTTATGCTGGTATCTGCTGAAGCTTCATGTTCACAACTGAGGTCCATGCTCACATCCATTACTGCATTTCCCGACCCCTGAACCATAAGGTCACTGCATTCATAGGTTCACTCTCACCCATTCTCACCCTTTTCCCCTCTCTTTCACTGCTCTCTCTCAATAGCTTGTCCAACATGGCAAGGTTGGAGATCCAAGACTGAACCCAGGATAGGGGACTCCAAGTTCATTCTCTTGAGCAATAGGCTATAGCCTCTGCTGGTTGGTGGGAATATGTTTAACCTCCCTCCAGAGACTAATGTGGAAACATAAATATATATGTGTGTGTTTGTAAAATTTGACTTCTGTTATTCTAATTTGGATGTCTTTTATTACTTCTTAGCTGACTTCTCTGGCTAGGGTTTACAGTACTATGTTGAATAGAAGTAGTAAGAGTGGGCATGCTTGTCTTGTTCCAGTTCTTAGGGAAAATGCTTTCAATTTTTCCTCATTCAGTATGATGTTAGCTGTGGGTTTGTCATATACAGCTTTTATTATTCTAATGCATATTTTTTCTATGCCTAGTTTGTTGAGGGTTTTTATTATGAAGGAATGCTGAATTTTATCAAATGCTTTTTCTGCATCTATTGAGATGACCATATGGTTTTTGCTTTTAATTCTGTTAATGGGGTGGATCGTGTTTATCCATTTGTGTATGTTGAGCTATCCTTACATCCTGGAATAAAGCCACTTGATTGTGGTGTATTACTTTTTTAATGTGCTATTAGATTTGGTTTGCTAGTATTAATACTTTGTTGACGATGTTTACAGCTATGTTCATTAGGGATATTGGTCTGTAGTATTCTTTTTCTGTTGTGCTCTTGGCTGATTTTTGTATCAGAGTGATATTGGCTTGCAGAGTGAGTTACTAAGGATTTTTTCCTCCATAAATTTTTGGATCAGTTTTGGTAGGATCAGAACCAGTTCTTCCTTGCATGTCTACTAGAATTTGGCAGTAAATCCATTTGGTCCTTGGTTTGTTTTTGTTTGGAGATTTTTCATTATTTATTCAATTTCATTATTTGTTATTGGTCTGTTTAGGATTTCTATTTCTTCCTGGTTCAATCTTAGAAGGTTGTATGTTTCCAGGAATTTTTACATTTCCATGTTCAGGCTTCCCAGTGGCAGCCACGTAAGTGGCAGCCCTGACTGTAGTCTCTGAACAGTTCTCTGGCTGCTGGAGTAATGTTCCAGAGAGGAGCAGAGCCACCTCTGCTGTGTCTTAGAGCCTGCACAGGGATCAGAGGCAGCCTGGGCACCACAGCTTAGCGGGCAATGGTGGCACTCACTTGGCTCCCACTCCCTTAACTCAGAGGGTCTCCCACACAGGGCCCACCACTGGCAGCAAGCCAGATCAGCCAGCGGAGTCGCAAGCAGTATGTACTCAGGCTGTGAAATCGCCCCAGGCCATAAGACTCCCCGCCTGAGACAGAAACTGTGTCCCCCAGGACACATCCCTCTTGGTCTGAGGGGGCAGCGCCCAAATCCTATGCCCACAGCATGAGCCCACTGCATACTCCTTTCTCAATTCTGGCCATGGGGGCTCACTCACTCCCTCTGAAGATGAAATCACGAATCTCAAATCAAAGCCTCTCCTAATCTGTGACCACTGCCCAAGCCGGCTGACAGATTTCCATGAGGTCTTCTGGGAGTTAGGATCATTAATGTCCTCCTCCTGTCAGCGTCAGGGTCTGGGAGTGAACGCGAAGCACTTCCTGGTGCCGTTCCTTCTCACAGACTCCCCACCCCTCACCGAGTCAGATCCAGCAGTTGGTAGGGGCAAGCAGCTCCGTTGAGGCCTGGATTGTCTGGCTCCCCAGTGGGAATGTGTATTGCAGAGACAACCTCTCCCCTTCTCATGCTCTGACGACTTGCAATTTTCTGCCAAACCGACAGCATAGGCTACTGCCCACCGCTTCTTTCAAAGTATCTGTGATTTCTTTCACTTTTTTGTGGAGTTTCCATGTTTCTTCTTGGATACACATCCACAGTATGAATTTCTACACGCTATTTTGCTGTTTCCAACTGGGTGAGGCATGCTAACAAAGCCTCTCTAATCCACCATCTTAGGGAATAAAAAACTACATTCTTCAAAGATGCCTCTAGATAAAAGGTTAGATTTGCCTCTAGATATATTAGTTTTCCACTATTTTGAGACTCTCAATGACACAGTAGAAATGTCTGGAGACATTTTTATTTTTCACAACTGAGATCACATACATAGAAAATTTTCAGTAATCTGGAAAACAACTTCTACTAGAGCTAATAAGTGAATTCGGTAAACTCACAACACATAAGGCCAATATATAAAAATGGATAGTATTTCTTACAGGCCAGAGAGCTGAGAAGCCAAAGTGAGCAAAGAACATCAGAAGCTGGTATCTCAGCATTAAAAGGCTAAGTACATAAAACCAAAATTTGACCAGGGAGGAGTTTTTGGCAAATGATTAGGAAAGAAAGCAATGGCAAGGAAGTAATAAGCTCATACTGCAATGACTTTCTCCAGACACCTACAGCTTTGTCAGCTCCCAAGTCTTATGCCACCTGAGTTTAACAAGATCTCTCTTCTGCGGTTGATAAGACAAAGGGTTGCCCAGTAGTGGCTGCAGAGTAGTACCTGACACTACCCGCATGTCAACGATCCATTCTAGTGATGTCTCCACTAGATTCCTTTCTTGGTGCCTCCACTGAGGAGTGAATTCTCCCTTCTCTGATTGTCACAGAGTTAAAACAGAACACTTGATGGCATCAGTCTGTGACAACTTTGGTCTTAAATGTTCATATAGTTAAGACACTATGACCAAGAAGTGTTGACGATGAACTGAATTTGATGCAGTGAGTCAAAATGTAAATATCTCCTTTTTTTTTTGAGGTGAGGGAAAGCAAGGTTTATTAATTTGCCAGCAAAAATGAGAAAAATAGCAGACTCCTATCTTAAAGTACCAATTTTCCTAACTATAAGCAGAAATACAGAGCTTTTAAAGGGAAGGTTACTAGTTCAGGCTATTGCTGTTTAACTATATTTGATGGCTCTAGAAGGCACTGACTATGAACCAGAAAGCCCTCACCAGACACTGAATCTGCCAGGGCCTTGATCGTGGGCTTTCCAGGCTCTAGAACTGTGAGAAATTAATTTCTACTCTTTCTAAGCTACACAGTTTATGGTATTTTGTTATAGCAATCCAAACACACTAAGACAAGCATCTTTTCAGTCCTGGCTGTTTCCTGTTTCTCTCTTTAGGCTAAGGTACCTGCCAAGATGTTCCACTTGCAGGGTCCACAGATGCTGAAGATGCTAGAGAAATCCTTGCAGAAAAGCCTCCCTGAGTCCTTAAAGGTGAGAATGGAATGCTGTCAGAAAAAAAAGGACTACATCTTCCTGTGACGGGGATTGGAAAGAGATGAGCTTCTATCGTGCATCTACTCTGTGGCAGAACTCACTCACGTTGTATCTCATTTAGTTCACATCACCTCTGTGTAAGCTAGGAGACCCAATATACCAACCATCACAGACAAAGAGCCTCCAAGAAAAATCTTTACCTTCTTTAGCCAATGGACCAGGAACAGAGAAGCCTAGTAAAACTGAAAACTTCAAACAGTATCTGTCTACTAAAGAAAAACCACAGAAAAACTGCAGTTCTATCCCCGCCAGCAAAGGCCAAGTGGGGGACATGGATCTGTATCCCCACTGGAAGGAAGGAGGCCCCCCCTTCCCCTCTCTGCCGAAACAGTATCAACCAAGGCCTGGGGAGGACTCAGGGTTTCCTTGCTTGCCAGCCACCAAGCCATAAGGAAGCCACACGCACTCACGATGGCATCAGTGGAAGCTATGCTGGAAGCAGTAACTAGGTACCCAGCCTCTCCAAGCCAGGGTTCCACTGGAGGCTAATGGGACCCGAACTCCCACCCCCACCATTTTGGAGAGCCCCAGTCCCCCTCAGGTGTCAGTGGTGGCTAAGTGGGGAATGGACTTCTACACTCAGCTTGCAGCACTGAGGCAGCCTCCCTCCCTTCTTCCCTTGCCAGGGCAGCGTCAGAGAAAGCCAGCTAAAACAAAATTTAAATAAGATCCAAAGTCTCCTAACACATAATGTCCAATATGTCCAGGATTCAATTTGAAAAATAACTTGTCGTTTAAGAACCAGGAAAATCTTAACTTAAATGAGAACCCACAATCAGCAGATATCAAAAGAGACATAATACAAATCTTCAAATTATCTGACAAGGATTTTAAAGCAATCATCATAAAAATGCTACTACAATGGGCAATTACAGAAACACTTGCAATGAATGAAAAAATATGCATCTGAAATCTTTCACTTTTATAAAATTTGTTCAGGAATAGAAGGAAATCTATTTAAAGATATTATTAAATCCTATAATGGGAGATTCGTGATTTTTAATCAATTATATTAAAAGTCTGAATATTTTACTATATGAATATTTTTAAGAGATAATTTTAGTGGGGTGAAAAAAGTAGAACCTAAAAATTAGTTGACAGTAATGTTTATTAGGTATCCTCCAATCATAAAAATTCCATGATTTCATAGAAATAAGCCTTGTCTGGTCAAATGCAAGGCATTTTGCCATCTCTTTGTAATGTGCTTGTCTTCCCACTTTGTTGAAATGCTGTAGGTTTATGGAACCGTCTTCCACATGAACCAGGGAAATCCGTTCAATCTAAAGGCTGTGGTGGACAAGTGGCCTGATTTTGAAACAGTGGTTATCCGTCCTCAGGAGCAGGTAAGGTGCCAGAGGTGGACTGAATATGTCCCTATGTTCATGTTTGCTGTGTGCTTACCTTGTGCCTGGCAATATGGCCAACCCTAGGGATAAACAAATGTATCGCAGTGATGGTCAACAAATCCCTTTCCTCAAGAAGCTCACACCCTAAAGGAGAATATGGATTGGTCCACGAATAAATTACAGCACAGCATAAAATGTGCAGAAGCAGAAGTACAAAAAAGATGCAAGAAGAGCAGAGGCAAGACGCTGACTGAAAGCATATGTGGCACACTTCCATACTCATTCATTGTTTTATTTTGCTTTTGAAATATTCCCCCACCCAGCATTCTGCTGATACTGAAGACCAAACACACTTTCTTATTTCTCGCATTCAGTTCATGGGAATGGGAGGCAACCAGTGGACGTCATGCTAATTTAAGATCACGTTGGCATAATCAAGAGGCTAATCTTTTGTTACGGACATTAAAAAAGCATTTCTAAACTTCTATGTTGTGATGAATCAGGTCCTATTTCTATTCTCAACTATTAGCCTAGGGAAAAAAACATTTCCTATCTCTAAAAATACACCAGTCTTGAAACCGTGCCAACTCATTCATACTAGATCACAACTTCTCACTGTGATACTCTCTTCCCACGGAGATGCTGCACTGGATTGTAACCAACTGTCATCAATAAACTCAAATGAAACAGGGTAGAGGTTACGGGGAGAGGATTAGAGTTGCTTCCTGGTGAAAATTTTACTAAAACGGGGTGTTAAAGATAAATAAGATTTTTTTATAGGGTAGGGCAACAAAATTGTTATTTTCCAAGCACCAAAAATAGCAATTGCAAGACATAAGGTCTGAAACAGCAAAGCCAATTAGGGAAAATTAAGGAGAAAAATTTGGAATTGTTGTTTACATTTTGTATAATCATTTTTTAAGTAGTGAAATTAAATAGTGAACACATTTCAAAAATAAAAAATTTATAATTATATTTTAAAATAGCATATAAAATAAAATTTATAAATATAGAAATATTAAACACATCATTTTTATATAACTTATTTAGACATTAAATTCATAAAAATGTAATTCAAAAATTACCAAATTAAATAATAAATTTAAAATGAAGACAATTATTAATAGAATCCTGAATAAGAAATAATATTATCTGAGCTAGTTTTTAGTATCTGATCTCAGAAATAAAGCTTGATAGATAGCAACATTGTTGAAGTGTCTTTTTGTTTAATATTTTCCAGGTATTAGAGGGAAAGAAGTTTTCTGATTCTGTACTGGATGAAGGAATTTTTCCTCTTATCTGTTCCTTCATATCCAAATAATCCTATCTTGGGTTTGATAAATTTGCTAGGTATATTTGAATGAACGAATTTGTTTATTTGTTTGATGAAATTGCAGTTTGTCTAACAATGGTAAAACCTTTTTTAAAAAAAAAAAGACAGTATATCTGGTTTATCATCCTTTTCCTTGGTTTCAGTATCTCTAATCCTATTAACTGTACTGATTTTATAATAATGCTGACATGTTTATGGCTCACATGTTCTAAAAATCTTTTCACTAGAGCAATGCTTATTCATTTGGCTAAAGGTTTTGATTGTCAATTGTTATTTTTACTCTTCTACTTGAGTTTTAGGTAGGAATAGAAATATGATTTTAAGTGAGCTATCTTTCTTTGTTAGATCTGAAATTTAAAGCAATAGTTAAGTTAGGAATAGTTATGTTCAGAAAATTTCTCATTATTAATTGAATAAGAGAATCCTTGACTTTGCCCCAATGTAAATAATTTCTATGTTAAGACAATACATCAACAGAAAATAGTAATGTTAGTCTTTTAAAATATAATACTATAATGGAATACTAAAAACCAGTATGGCAATCACTAAATACAAACATTTTGGTGATTCTTATTTTTCTAACCCAAACAGGAGATGACAGACGACCTTGATCATTACACCAATACTTACCACATTTATTCTAAGAATCCCAAGAAATGTCAGAAATTCCTTGGCTTACCAGAAGTCATCAACTGGAAACAACATTTGCAGATTCAAAGTAAGAGGACGGAGATGTGGGTTAGCTGCCGGGATCTCCTGGGTCTACGCCCACAGTGTCACTTTTCATTTTGAACAAGTACCCCTACATCCCACATGCCTTTCCTCCAAGCCCTGGGCACTCAGCCTGCTGCCCATTCCTTGTCTCAGCTGCTGTCACCTCCATAGTGAATTAGAACTTGAAGACTGCAGTATATGGGGTTTTGCATAGGAAATTATGAGTAATATAATTTTTTTAGCAGCTGAGGACTCGTGATTTATTTTCTGATGTACTCAGGATCGATTACAGTGCATGGATGTGGAGTGGACCTTTTCCTTTGTCTTATTTCTGCTTTATCATATTGTCAAATATATGAAGGAATATTTTAGTGGTTACGAATATACTCTCTGGACTACCTAAGATTGAGAACTTGCCGGGCCTGTTATTAGCTGTGTGATCTAGGGCAAGTAACAACCTCTCTGTGGATCAGTTTCCTTATGTATAAAATGATTATAACAGTACACAAAACATAGAGCCTTTAATGATTAAATGAGATCTTACCTGCTTTCACCAGTTACATTTTCAAACTTTCCCAAAGTTGCAACTTAAAAACAACAGTCATTTATTAGCTCACAATGGCGTGGGTCAGCAATGTGGACTAGGGTCAGCTAGGTAGTTAATCTGCTAGTCTCACCTAGATCCAGCCATTGTGGCCACAGTCAGCTGGAGGGCTGTCTGTGAGCTGGTAGAACTAGGTTAGTCATGACCCCAAGTCTGGCTGTTGATGCCAGCTTTGCGCTAGCCATTGACTGCAGTGACAGAAGTAGATTGTGCAACATGTAGAAGTCACAGGGTTCTCAGGAGCAGAAAGAAAAGGCCAGCCCTGGTGCACACCATTCAAACTCCTTATTGAATTACATTTGCTATTGTTCCATTGGTGAAAGCAAGTTACAAGGCTAAGGCCACAGTCAATTCAGGAGGGAAAATCAGGAAAGTGAAATAGAAACTACTGGGACCATTGCAGCAACAATCTACTGCACGGAGTACAGAGAATGTGTTTGATGCATTTTAGTTACTATGTTTATATCTCATCTACTTTGACAGTCATAATTGTACTGTGATGTACTCAGGATTTGTGGTATTATCCAAATTTTAAATTTAAAAAAAACATGAGAGTGATGTAGCCCTTATCATATAAAGCCTATATGATGACTGAACACAAGGTTTGATGACTCTAAACCCACAAACCTTCCAACCCCATTGGGCAGCTTTTCCAGAACTCTAAAATGAAGAATCCTATCTCTTATGATTCCTCATTTTCTGCATCTAGGTTCACAGTCCAGTCTGGATACGGCGATAGAAAATCTTGGAGCCATTAATTCCGGCAAGGTCAAGCACACACAAAATTTTCTCTATCTGTCATTCAAGACAGCAAAGGAATTGATCCCTTCAATACTGGATGCAAAGAACTTACCCAGCTCTGACAAACTGAAGTCCATGTAAGTTTGATAGAAGCCACTCTGCACTAGTCACACCTCTCACTACAGAAGTAGCCTTCTGTACTAGTTTTCAAGGGCTGCCACATAAAAAAAAAAACAAAAAAATGCCCACAAACTGGGTAGCTGAAAACAACAGAGATTTATTCTCTCACAGTTTTGGAGCATAGTAGTCCAAAATCAAGGTGTGGGCAGGGTGATAGGGGAACCTGTAGGGGATAATTCTTCCTTGTCTCTTCCAGCTTTGATGCCTCCGGACATTCCTTGCCTTGTGGCTGCATTACCCCAGTCTCTAACCCCACCTTCACGTGATCTTCTCCTCTGTGTCTGCTCCTCTTTTGTCTAATTGGATTTAATTGGATTTCGTCTTTCTGCTGGATTGAAGACCCACCAGATAATCCAGAATTATTTCATGTTGAGATCCTTAATTTAAGGATCCTTACAAGACCCTTTTTCTAAAAAGGTCATATACACAGGTTCCTAGTGGACATATCTTGGGGGGCCACCAGTTAACCCACTAAACCTCTCAACTCTCTCCCTGCTTTTGCTCTGGCCTCCCTACAATCTATTTTCTGTCAAGTAGCCACAGTAATCTTTTTAAAATTTAATGTAAACCTTGCCCCTCTTCTACTTAAAAGATTTCAGTGCTTTCCTTCTCACCTTGAAATGATTCTGAACTGCTTCACAGTCTATAATAGCCAGAATACATCTACCTTTTTAGGACTCACATCATCTCTTGCTTTCCCCCTCCAACAACCCTGGCCTCTGGCTGCTCGATCCTCACAAGCTCAGGCCCTTTGAATTTGTTCTTTCCCCTGACTATAATATCTTCCCCAAAGCCCCATCCGATTTTTACGCACATGACTTCTTTTATTACTCAGAACTGCCCAAAGGTTACCTTGCCAGAGAGTCCTGGCTAAACCACCCCATCTGAAGTCACTTCCCAGTTATTCTCCACGCATGACCCAGTTTTATTTTCTTCATAGCACTTATGACTATTTGAAAATAGCTCATTTATTTACTTTACTTATTTGATATTTGAATCCTCCCCAACGATATCACACACCTCACAAGAGCAGGGACCTTCTCTATGTTGTTCACTGATAGATCATCAACAGCTAGAACAATGCCTGGCACATGGTGGGTGCTGAATAAATGCATCTAATGTATCCACTTCACAAAACAAGAGGTTTCCATGAAAGAGAATTTAAACAAATTTTTATTTCCCCCCAATGATGTTTAGTCTAATATTGAATAGAAGTGAAAGCTGATGGCAGGGATTGGATTCTCTGTGTGCTGATATGCCTGGAAGAGCTTTATTCACATTGTAAAGACATTCAACCTAAAAAGCATCTCCACATCTAGAATCTCATTGGATCCTCTTGTCCACCCTATGTGATAGACAAGGCAGAAGACATTCTCCCCACTTCTGGACAGAAAGCAGGCTCTGATGATGAAGGGGCTTCACCACCATGGGCTTGGTTAAGGGCATAACTGGGGGGCTTGAGCCTAGATCTCCTAGTTCCACATCCTGGGCTCTTTCCAGGATGCCTCCTGAAACCCCTTCACACCACTCCAGGAGCCTTCAGACCTCAGTCCTCCGTAACGGTGGTCATCTGCACTCCACGTTGCTGCCCTTCACCGAACTACGGCTTTCCTGTTTGTTCACTGTGGTGGCCAAGGACCCCTGTGACACCAGCATTCTAAGATTCCACGATTTTCAGCTCTGGTTTTACTGCCTGCTAGCATGGGCTTTGGGGCACTCGTTTATTTTCTCTGAAACTTTCTCCTTCTATGTAAAATGAAGATAACACCTGAGCTGTCGAATTTGGAGGATGGTGGCCAAAGCTAAATGAAACGGTCATAGCTAACTTTTATGGAGTGCTTACTGTCTGCCAGTTACTGGTGCTAAATGCCTACATCCATTGGCTCATTGGAGCCTCACAATGATTCTTTAAGGGGGGTGTGATAATCATGTCATCAGTAGATGAGAAAAGGGAGGAAGTGAGAGGTTAAATAACCAGCCAAGGGTCACACAGTGGTGCTGCCATGAGCCCAGGCGGTCTGGATACAGAGTACTCTCTATTAGATAAGCTCCTATTCGCCTCTTAGGACAAGTTAGGAGAAAAAAAATATAATCCTTCCAGGAATGTGTGTTATTAAGGATTGTTCTTTTCTCTTGTTTCTAATAGCGACCAAAAGATGTTTAAATACTCATCCCTGGATGTTACCCATGCTGCCTTGGTGAATAAATTCTGGCTTTTTGGTGGCAATGAGAAAAGCCACAGATTCATCGAGCGCTGTCTCCAGGCCTTCCCCAGCTTCTGTCTGCTGGGGGCTGAGGGGACCCCTGTGTGCTGGTCTCTGATGGACCAGACTGGAGAGACGCGGATGGCAGCCACCGTGCCGGAGTACCGAAACCAGGGTCTCGCCGCCCATGTCATCTATACCCAGGCAAAGGCTCTGGAAAAACTTGGCTTCCCCGTGTATTCTCATGTGGATAAGACCAATCACTTCATGCAAAAAGCTAACGTAAATATCAGTATCCCCATGCCCTGTGATTGGAACCAGTGGAACTATGTGCCTCTGTAAAGCCGGCCCAGAAAATAAGGCAGTGTTGGGCGGGTTGTGCAGGTGGCTGGAGGAGTGGATGGTGGAGAGACAGAAAGAATAAAGTGTAATGGAGTGGACTCTGAGCTCTGTGAAGCACTGATGACAAGTAAACAGGACAGCCTTGGTCCCTGTCCTCAAATAGCTCCTGGACTTCCTTAGTCTCCTCAGTATGAAGCAGGCCAGGCCCTCCAGCTCCCACATTTCAACGATCCTTGTGATGCTTTCTAATCAGTTGTATGCTTTTCTCTGTTGCTCTTCTTGGAACTCCTAGCTCATTGGCCCTTGCCCATTCACCAGGAGGTGGGCTCTGTGGGAAGCATAGTCGCCATTCCAAGGTGGCGACCGTGTCCGGTGCCACACCCAGCCACACTTGCTGGTAAACAGGCTCTACACATTCCTCACAGTGGTGCCCAATGACCGGAACTTCCCGTTCACCAGAACATACTTAAACAACCGCCCCTCCAC
>CAUYSK010053666.1:0-13586 GCA_963575035.1 Avahi laniger | reverse complement strand
AGATGTGGAAATAACCCAGGTGCCCATCAATACATGAGTGGATTAATAAAATGTGGTATATGTATACCATGGAGTACTATTCAGCTATAAGAAACAATGGTGATATAGCACCTCTTGTATTATCCTGGATAGAGCTGGAACATATTCTACTAAGTGAAGTATCCCAAGAATGGAAAAATAAGCACCGCATGTACTCACCATCAAATTGGTTTTAACTGATCAACACCTAAGTGCACATATAGGAATAACATTCACCGGGTGTTGGGCAGCTGGGAAGAGGGAGGAGGAGATGGGTATATACATACATAATGAGTGCGATGCGCACCATCTGGGGGATGGACACGCTTGAAGCTCTGACTCGGGGTAGGGGCAAGGGAAATATATGTAATCTAAGTATTTGTACCCTCATAATATGCTGAAATTAAAAAAGGCAAAAAAAAAAAGAATGCTGTCTACAACCATAAATAATAGGTTAGCTGATTTGATGAAATCTATGACTATCAAAGGCTAAAATCTGCCTTGTCCGTAGCACAGAATGGTTGCCGTCAAAATCACATTTGTATTCATTTTTGGCCCTAGCCATAACTGGTTTACCTGAGAGCTCAACAACCTCTTCTGATGTTCTACATACATATGCTAGCCCTCAGTTTCCTGATCATTTGATCAGGACACAAAGCTCTTTTAATGTGAAAGAAATGAAATAGAAACGAGTTCTTTACAAAGCACCTGATCATATACCTTTTCTTCCAGTTAAGAATTTTCTGTTGCCACATTTAACCCAATAATCAGACATTTGTGAGGCCATTCCTTAGGAACTCTTGTGGTAAGCAATTACTCCGGAAGTTAACTATAATATGTTACATAAGGCCTACATTAACTACATTGGCAATGTTTTGATGAGGTTTTGATCAGCAGAAAATTACAGCGGGTTATCTTGAACCATCTTAATTTGTTTATTATTGTCCCATAGAGAGCAACAGGGGCCCCAAGGAAGGAGTTCTTGAGAAGCCACAGTGTGATCCGGAATTCCACATGGGTCTTGCCTGTATGGAGGATCAAATATAAAGTAGTGCTCTTATTTAAATGCTATCTGTACTTTGGTGTAATTTGTTAATGGGCTTATGAATCTACCCAGGAAAGAACACCTTGTGGGATCATATTTAGCCAAGAATCTAGCCTTTCTGAACAAATGATTCGTCTGGAAAGAGCTCCTCATATCTATTCCTTAACTAGGTCAAAAATATATAGGGAAATCACATTTTTGTGCTGTGAGTCTGAAATCTGAAATTCTGATATACTACCCTCTGACCATCTTCTAGCTTTCAGCTTGCTCACAGGCATAACTCCCCTACAATATCTTCAAGATCTCTAAACACTTGGGCCCAACTCTTGTTTCCTAATGCCATTAACTTCCTCCCTTTATTATTCTTCCCTCCTAAATTTTATTCTTTGGCTAATCACTTCAAAAACTTTATCACCAGCAACTATACTGTTCTTATCCTTTCTGTCTTCTTGCTGTACTTGCCTTGCAAGCCTCCATCTTGGTGTAAACAATAAATAGTTGTATTTCACTTAATTATTCTTCTTGAAACACTATATACTTGGTTTCTCTATCTCAGCCCTTTACATATGTTTTAGTCTCAGGTTCTCATTATGCTCTTAAAAATTACTGAGCATGCCAAAGAGCTTTTGTTGATTGGGCTGTATCTACTGATATTTACTGTATTAGAAATTAAGACATAAATTTTGTAAGTATTTATTTATTTATTGAATAATAAAAATAAACCCTTACATTTTAACATAAATGACATGTTTCACAGTAAATAATTATATAATATTTTTCAAAACAAAAAATTTTAGTGATAAGAGTGGCATTGTTTTACATTTTAAAAAATCTCTTTAATATCTGACTTAATAAAAACACAGGTGGATTCGTGTATATGCTTTTGCATGCAATCTCTTGTTATATCACGTCATGTAATCTCTGAAAAACTTCACTGTACACTCCTGAGAGAATTGCAGTGAAAAAGCTAGATAATGTCTTTGTGGTATTATGAAAATAGTTTTACTTTATGGACCCTCTGACAGCTCTTGGAATCCCTAGACCATACATTGAGAACCATTATTCTAACTCCATCATCAAATGGTTTCCTTCCAACCTTTCTAGCTGCTTCTTCTTAGTCTGTTTAGCAGATTCTTTTTCCTCAGGCTTCTTGAATATCAATATTTCCCAGAGTTCCAGTCTTCATCCTCTTTTTCTCCTTGCTCTACTCCCACAACTTTGGTGCCCTCAAAGGCAGATGTCTACACAGTTTCAGGACCAGATATTTAATAAATAATGTATTAGGTATCTCTTCCTGTATGTCTGATGTCACCCTTAAACCTCTTGCTTCCATTTTCTATGTTGGCTAATAGTATCACTATTTACCTAGTTCCTAAGACAGACAACAACTCTTCTCTCTCTTGCTACATCTAATCAGTTACTAAGTCAAGTGTGTTTTATCTTCTAAATACTTCTCAATTCCATCTCCTCCTTCTCCATTCCCAGAAGTTTATGTTCTCAATATTATTCACCTGTATGACTATTATAGTCTCCTAATTTATCTCTATGACTTCAATTTTACAACCCCCATCACACTGTCTGCTAAACCCAACTTCAATATTGCCATTAGAGTGATTTTTCTAAATGTAAATCTGAGCAAACAATTTTCTTGCCCTAATGAAAAAACATAAAAAATTTTCCATTTGTTCTTGTAAATAATTTCAAGCTCCTTACCATGGCTTAAAATGCCTTTCATGATAAGCTCCTGCTTGCCATCTTCATTTCCTACCACCCTCCTCGATCTTTCATGTTGTGCTTTTTCAGGTATTCTAATATGTTTGTATTTACTAAAACATATTATGTTTTTTCACTTCTCTACGAAGGGAATATTGCTTAACCTCAATGGATAAGTCCCTATTCTGTAAGATGTCACCGCTTAATGTTGACTGTGATGAATCAGATTGTTTCTGTTGGTGACACTGGCCCTCCCTACTTTGGCTGTTCTATATGAGAATTCAGTCACATGTCTGAAGTTTAAAATGGGTTAACCTGCCATCTGTTTAAAAGCTATTGCTCTAATTTAGTTTATTCTTATTCACTTCAGAGTAAGTATAGCTTAATGATTTATGCAATGTGGGTTTAAAAATATTCACATATCTCTCTATATATTATATATATAATTTGGGTGGGGAGAAACTGAGTTAAACAAGAACTAAATTTCTCCCTTATGCAAAAAAATTCAAATTATTTACTCTGAAGTCTTCGATTTTCTTGAGAGAAAATTTTTTTCTGAATTTTCAAGATTGATTCTTGCTATTCTAAAATTTCTTAAGCACACAAAACTCCAAAATTACTAACCTACTGTCTTGTCTCCTTTTAATCTGCCTTCCAGTAGATTTTTATCTATTTCACAGAGTCTCATATTAATTTCCCTACCCAGGCTAAGAAAGTGCTGTATGAGAAATACTTAGTAGGGTGACTGGCTCTCCTTGAGACAATAAAATCATCTCTTGATACAAGACATGTGTTTAGTATCCACTACTTATTCACCCAAGAAATTATCTCTCTTACTCTATGTCTTAAATCCACAGCATGCTTGAGTTCCAAGAAAAAAATTAAGTATAGTATTTGCCTTTCATAAAAATGCCTTTATTCTGAGCAATAGGAGCTAACTCTGGTTCTGGAAATTAGTTGTATGTGACACGGGTTCATCCTGTCATTTTAGTATGTTTAATTTGAATTAGATTTATACTTTTATTTATGACAGGTAAGAGTGCCACTTAACATGGTGGGGATAAAACTTATGGAACATATTACACCAAAAGGTGATGTAAGATGAATCTATAAATCTTTTTTAAAGAAAGATTCTGATAAATGCATGGATGACAGATTTATAATTAGAATGAAGTTATACCACCGTTTTCCAGATCCTTGCTTAGAGAGATTGCTAGAAAGTTGGTAGATTCATGAATAGGAGGAAAAGTCAATGCTAACACAGAAATTGCCATTATTATCATGATTGGGTGCATGAGAGTGAACTGGAAGAAGTAATAAATATTAAGCATGACACCCAAAGGATTGATAATGGTCTATAGGATAATGTAAAATGCTTTTTAGCATTTTATGCTGAGTCATTTCTTGAATGTTATAAGCTATAATGCATTTTAATGAAAATGTGTTTCAACCTAGATATGGCCTCCAGAAAAAAATACAAAACCATCTGAAGGGTCAAAACACCACAGAAGAGGGAAATTAGTAGAATAAAGGGAAAATGACAGCTATTTTAGACCAGACAGAAGCAAACAACAAACTCATTAGAGGATTCTTACGAGACAGACATTCAACGTTTGAAAAATTGTTTTAGATGACTTTGGAAAGAAGCGAAACTAAAGCTGTTCATGTTGGGATAAATTGTATGCTCATTATGCGTACCTCAGCTTAAAATAATAATCTTCATAATAATCCTGTTCCACTAACAATAATCACCAATCTGCTAAGCAATGTCCTGGATGTTTTACAAACTTCAAATCATTTAATTATAAAGAAAACCCTTGAATAAGGTATTATCAACATTCCCATTTTATAGATGAGGAAACTCAGACACAGAGAGAGACATTAATGAAGTTGTTAGTACTGTAAGTGAAAGAACTGGGTTTTAATAAGCATATTTACAATTATGTGGGGGCACTGTTTATTTAGATTTAATGGGAAAAATTCCATTTCTATCTTGTTTTAAAAAATCTAGGTTCTTAAATGTTCCAAAATCAAAACATGCCATATTTTATTTTATTTCTTCCCTATATAGTGAGGTATTTGCATTTTCTTTGTGAGGAGGGAAAAACGAACACACTCCACTTTTCTCATTCTATTATTTTCTGTACTCTCTTACTCCACTGTAATAACAGCCCAGAAAGTAGGGCAATTTGAGCCAGCATAAAGGGGGCAGAAGAAAGCACTAAAATCAGTGTTACTCAATTTTGGTGCAGAGAACAAGGTGAAGCAAGACCTTTGCCCTCTTGAATAGTTTCATCCCTAAACTTTGGATCACAGAACTGTGTTCAATATTCTCTCTCTTCTAGTTCTGTATTGTTAATACCCATTCTGGTCAACTTTCTACACGTGGGCCATATAGGATGACATGGCAAGATTTAGAGACTGAAATTATTTCATCTGTAGAGTTTGAATGCTACCTAAATCTTCTGAAGGTGGTATGAATTGCTGCTAATTTCACAGCAACAGAAAAGGATCATCCATGTCATTAACTAATGACATTGGGTCTGAGAGCAGAAACCCTACTCCCCTACTCATTCAATGCAACAGCCCATTTGACCCTAGGCACAATGTATTCCTGTGAATTTATACTGCCTGAGAGTTTCTGTTGTCTCTTATACAAACTGCTGACTGTAGAAAAACTTGATCAAAACATCAAAGATTGCCAGAGAAGCTGTATTTGTGCCCTTCACAACCACTGATGAAGTACCTTAACCTCGCCTTCCCTTGATGCCTTGCATATGGTCATCTGTCTTCCTGACTACTACTTCATATGGCTTATTTGTAAATTCAAGCAAATGTGCTTCTGACTGGCACTGATACATCACTGATGCCAAAATCTCAGAGAGGATGAAGCCTAAGGACATATTTTTTGATTCAGATGGAAAATATTACAGATTTATGGGGAAGTGATGACAATAGCCATTCCATGATATCTTCATATAATCAGTATCTTTCCATGCCTCTCTTCAGCAAATTTTATGACCTCAAAACTTTTTCAAAGGAATTATTTTCTTTCTGACCCATAGTGGGTAGGTGTGGGGATGGAGCTGGTGGCTGAACAACCCAGCTCTGGCTTTTCACATGCTGGATTTCCACTGCTTTCCAATGACCACTTACAGAGCCATAATGCACAGAATGTCTACTGATGTCCCATTGATATCGATGTGATTTCCCCTAGTGGATTGAGGGCAGCACAGCATGCAGCCATTAGTATCTAAAGGTTATGTATAATGGATAATAGAGGAAAATGAAACAGCAGAAAGGAATTTGCACGGGAAACAGAAGCAGTAAGTTGTTTCAGTGAAAGATTTTACTTGGGTTATACAGCAGATGCAAAGGGGGATTGGAAAGAAACGATGTCTCTTATAGACTCAGCAACAGTCAAGAGTGAAATGGTTTCATATTTTGAAATACAATGCTTTTTTATTTCAACCACAGAAACCCATTTAAAAATCATCTTGTATATTACAGTTTTTATGTGGCATCTTTCACCTGAATGCCTATTTATGAGTTTTTACTCTACCCTCCTGAGATGGTCACCAATATGGCACAGATGGGATAAATCAAAGAAGAGATTTTTACTGATTTATCCAAAGTCACATAATGTCCACTTCATGACAGAACCAGGAACAAAGTTACAGTGCTTACCATAAACATCTCATCACATTGGACCCATTCAACATACTGTGCCAGCATTTAGCCTGATATTTCTGTTATCTAAAAAAATCTCCCAATAAATTATTTCAACAGATATCTCTCACCAATCAAGCAACCTAAGTTTCACTCACCAGTGCAAGGGATGACCTGGCATATCTAGTTGAATTTTTAATTTAATAAGAAATAAAAGGTCTGGCAGATTTATTTAGTAGACCGAGAAGTAAATGATCTGTAAAGTTTACTTCAGTGCGAGAAGGGCAGCAAGGCCTAGTGCTCAAGACTATGTGCTCTTGAGATAGTCAGCTCTGGCTTGAAGCTCAGGATCCTCACTTCTTAGTGATATGACCTCTTAATCTCAATGGGATATCTAGGTAGCCTCTTCTTTTTCTTTTTTTTTTTTTTTTTTTTTTGAGACAAAGTCTGGCTCTGTTGTCCTGGCTAGTGTGCCGTGGCATCAGCCTAGCTCACAGCAACCTCAAACTTCTGGGCTCAAGCCATCCTCCTGCCTCAGTCTCCCGAGTAGCTGGGACTACAGACATGTGCCACCATGTCCGGCTAATCTTTTCTATATATATATATTTTTTAGTTGTCCAGAAAATTTCTTTCTATTTTTAGGAGAGACAAGATCTCGCTCTTGCTCAGGCTGGTCTCGAACTCCTGACCTTGAGCAATCCACCTGCCTCAGCTTCCCAGAGAGCTAGGATTACAGGCGTGAGCCACCGTGCCCAGCCCTAGGTAGCCTCTTAACTTCGCTGTGCCTCAGTTTCCTCATTTATAAAATACATATAATACTCATTCCTACCCTTAAGGATTGTTGTTAGAATTAAAGGAGCTAATATAAGTAAAGTGCTTAGCATAACTCATTTTTTTCAACAAATTTTTACTGTCAGGGTTGCTATGTGCCAGGCAGTTTTTGAAGCTGGGATACAGCCATGAACAAAATGGTTAATTCTGGGAAATAGTGAATTTTAAAAGTGAATAATAATTATAATAATACTAATGGTAATAATAATGATAATATTTAACATTTATAGGCTACCTGCTATATTTTAGGCACCATTCCAAGAGTTTTAGTTATAGTAACTCTTTTAATTATCAAAACAACACTGTGTTATAGGTACTATTTTAAGCCCATTTTATAGATGAGAAAATGGAGGCATGAAAAGGTTAAGTGATTTGACTAAGGTAGCTAATAAGTGGCAGAGATCTGAAAATCCATGCTTGTAACTATGTACTATATTGTCTTACTGTCATGCCAAATTAATATGCCACTGTTTACCCTATAAAAAGACAGTACTTTAAATAACTGAAATGGAGGGGCCCCGTGATCTCCTAGTTAAGCACAGCCCGGCCCCACTAAGCAGGGACCCCGTGGTCTCCTAGTTAAGCACAGCCGGACCCCACTATGCAGGGGCCCCGTGATCTCCTAGTAAAGCACAGCCGGGACCCAGTAAGCAGGGACCCCGTGATCTCCTAGTTATGCACAGCCGGGCCCCACTAAGCAGGGACCCCGTGATCTCCTAGTTAAGCACAGCCGGGCCCCACTAAGCAGGGACCCCGTGATCTCCTAGTTATGCACAGCCGGGCCCCAGTAAGCAGGGACCCCGTAAAAAAAAAAAAATAAATAAAAATAAAATAAATAAATAAATAACTGAAATGTTCTACTTTCACTTATAAAATGAATAAATATATAACCTAATTAAAGGAGTCACAGAATATATGATAAATTGATATAGGAGTGGCCATCATAATAAATTTAAATAGAAATATAGTTTTGAACACAATGTAAACCTATTAATAAAGAGCTTGTTATTATGTGGATTTGTTTATACCAGGAGTTAAATCTTACATCTAAAACATTATCTCTCTATACAGCAAAAGTTAATAGAAAATAATCCATAAAATAAGAATCTGTTTCATAATTGAACAAAAGCATTTGAAAGGGCCTTTAATGTAGTTAAACTTCTCAAATTATTCCTTGTTTTGAATGATTTCATATTAAAATTCTGTTTGAGTTGCAGTACTTTCTCATCCCCCACCTCCATCCCTTCACTAATATTTCTCATTACAGTTTATTGCAAACCAAATAAACACACACGTTGGGTTATCCTGAAATGGCTGAGATAAGAGACACATTTTTTGATATTATAGGGTACTATCACCCATGTTTACTAGAAGCATTGTTCAAATATATTCAGATTGCGTGATGAAAATATAAGAGAGACTCATGAACATCAGCATAGGCTATGATTCTATACTGTTTACATCATTAGTGGCTTTCCTACAAAATATATCTGTTTATTTACTTACCACCCTCTGTTCTATGACTCCCACATAAACTTGTTATGTGAACTTTCTTATTGTTCACATTTTGGATAAATGGGAATCAACCAAATATACTTTATTATTTACAATTATAAGAAAGTCTAAATCTCTTTTTATCTACCTCTCAGAATCATATTCATCATGTCTTAGTGGGTAATTCTGCTTCAACTAGGAAACCTGATTAAACCTGAAAAGAAGTTACCGGTGACATACCTGGATAGAATGTTTTCTACCACAACATTCTATTCATTCTAGAAACAGTGCTTCGACAAAATACACGTTTCTTAAGTTAATTTTCATTTTAGACTGCAAAACCACTCAAGCAAAGAAATTAATATTCAGTCAAAATAAAATGCCACCTAGAAAAATCAATACAGTTTGCTACTAAATGAGGGTGACTTTAATCAGGGTGACTCAAGAACAACAACAATATTTTTCTTAAAAGTGAAAAGAGTTCCCTGTGACCATTTTCTGCTTTGTCTTCCCAAACATAGCAAGTGCACAATTTTGCAGCCATTTTTACCTAGTGAAATAAGAATACAGGTTTTGGCCACAGTGTAAAAATCTGAATTCTTGGGAAGAAATTGTGCACTGAATTTTCTGATAGCTTCCATATAACTACTGCTTTAATGAAACTGCTACCTGAAAATTCAGTAGTAGTATTATTGTTTAACTATAATTTAAGAAGCTACAGCAGGTTGGTACTTATGACTTCTAATGAGAAAACCATAACAACCTTTTAATTGAAGGGAAAATGGTTAACTACAGTAATTGCAATCAATAAGGATGTGTTAGTAGTATAAATATTTCTTCCCAAATAGCATTTCTTACTCTCCTCAGCAGTATTTAAGGTTAGGAAGTGAAAAAAAATCTAATTAGAAATCCATTTGTTATTTATAATACTAAGCCTTGGTCCAAATTTGTACGTCCCAAAGTTGAGAGAGAAACCTCCACTCCCACCACAAGCAAAACAAGACTTTGATTAAGAAGAAAAATGAGGCATGAAAAAAAGGGCTTACCAATCACATAAGCTAGTAACAAGGCCAAAGTCACTGTGATTGCAGTGGCGCTCAAGGCTGTGCACTTCCAGTTGCAGCATCTGTACGGTTTGTGAAAGGTAAAGGCTGGCCGGGAAAAGGCGCTTCGAGGAAGGGGCCTAGGAGGGGGTGAGTACACGGTGTTGGACGTCAGAGGGTAGTTCTGACTGGCTGCACTGAAGATAGCAGAGGAACCAGATCCGTGTTTGAACAGGAAATGCCTGCGAAAAGGAAACCAAAGTTTGAGCTATAAAAACCAAAGCCAGTTACTACAAAAACCCAAACTCCATTAATTCCCAAAATCATGCTATGCCAAAGTTCAGGGGAACTAGGAGGGGATCAACACAATTTTCATATACCCAAGAGGTTCTCTAAAGTGTCCTTGGTGTTCTCTCTCTTCTTTTCTTCTTCTTCTTTTCTTTCCTCATGTAGAGCTTTTCTCATTTAGACTTTTAAGAGGAAGAAAGGAGTTCTGTGTTCCCTAACTTGTTGGCTAGTGAGTGCTAACATCCCACATTGATATTATACACTACACTTCTCCCTTGCATTAAATATGATCCTCAAGAGCTGATTCCAAAACAGAAAGAGATGTATCATCAGGCATTTTAATAATTAAAGTGGCCTGGATACCAGTGTTTGAGATTTTCCTCACTACCAAACTTCAGAGATTAGCTTTCGCAGTCATATATTCACTCAACATTTTATTATAAAAGGTATCAAACATACAGCCAAATGGAAAGAAATTTATAATAAACACCTCTATATTCACCTACTAGATTCCACACTTAACACTTGAATATATTCACTTTATCACATATTTATTCATTTGTCCATTCCTTTATCCATCTTAATTTTTAAGCATTTTGAAGTATCTTGCATACATCAGTACACTTCTCTTTACATATTTCAACTTGCATATTATTTATCTAGAGTTTGATATTTTTAACAGATTTTTAACGTACAATTTATTCACAATTAAATGCAGAATTTTAAGAGCACATTTGCTGAGATTTACAAATGTAATCACCTATGCAAACAAATGCATAGACTAATGACAAGAATGTGAGAATGATAGCTACCGAATGACACAGTTGGAAGGGACCTTCAGAAATCATCTAGTAGCCCAACTCCCTCAGGGAAATTGAGACCCAGAGAATGAAAGTGATTAACCTATTGAGATGTAGAACATCCTCATCATCCCCAAAAGTTCCCTCCTTCCTTTTCTTAGTAAATCCCTATTTCCATCCCCGAGGCAACCACTATTTTGCATTTCTTTCCCACCATACATTTTTTTGCCTCTTGTAGAACTCCATACAAACGGAGTCATGATGATGTGATGTTTGATTTACTACGGGATGATTGTTGACCATTCGTGACTATTATAATACGGGCCTCTCATAAACAGTAGTGATGTATTCACATGGAAGGAGTTGCCAAAAACAAATAAGTGAAAGTATATTTTTGTGTATATATTTTATACTCATTGAGTGCTAAGTGCCAAGTGTTGTACTGAACAGTCATTAGTACCTTGTTTAGTCGTCATTCATATGAAATAGGCTATATTATTATTCTCATTATGCATTTAAGGAAATGGAGACCTAAAGAGATTAAACAACTTGACCAAATTTAGCTGGCAGGTGAATGAATGACAGAGCCAGAATCAGAACCTAGGTCATTGGAGTTCCAAAGTCTTAATCGTTTCTTTTCTCTTTTTTTTTTTTGAAAAAAATTTTCATTGATATATAATGATTGCACATATTTATGGGATACATAGTGATGTTTTGATACATATAACGTTTAGTGATCAGATCAGGGTAGTTAGCATATCCATCAACCAAAGTTCTTAATCTTACCCACTCTACTACCTGGGGTAGTAAAATGCACTGCTAAACAAAACACATTCTAGTGCTACATTTTAACGTACAACACAAAACCCCTCCACTAAGCAAAAAGCCGACATCACCTTGTACATGTAACATATGCCCAAATGTATACATTATTATTTCAAGACTGATTTCTAGCTTCCATATTTAAAGAACAAAAGCATATATATTTTTTAAAAAAACTCTACATGCCAGTTAATGAAAAATATCCACCATAGAGAATTTTGCTTTAGTGTCACGAGGTTAAAGATTTTTTAAAGGGCTGGGTTGCTGAGGGGGGTTGCAGATTTAGGTCCTTCTCGAGGGCAATTTGGCATTATGTATCAAAAGACTTTAATAATTCTTTGAGGTAATAATTATGCTTATAGAAATTTATCCTCAGGAAATGATGTGTATAACAATGTACATAAGAAGTCATTCATTGCAGTGGTATATATAATAGCAAAAATAAACACACAAATGTCCAATAATGGTATTTCATTAAGTAAATTATTTTATAAACATATAATACTATAAAATCATTATAAACTGTGTTGCAAAAGAATATCTATTCACTAGGAAAAGTGTTTACAGATATTACCAAGTAAACAAAAGCAGGCTTCAAAAGAGTATGGGCAATACTATATAATTTTCAAAGAAAAGAATGTCTGCATGTTTATGGAAAAATAATCATTTGTGATACCTTTGGATGGGTAGGGGTATTTTATGAAATTTTTTGTCTCAGGCTTGTATCAATTTTGTAACTAAGATCAAAAAAATTTGTGGGGGTGGGGGGGTGGAAAAATTCACTGGATAACACTATCCACAGGAATAGCTGGTTCCATTTAAGTAAACATGATTTATTGAGCACCTAGAAGGGGCAGGAACCAAATTTGGCACTTTATCTGCATTATTTTGATCTTCATATCTGTGAGGTTGATATTGTTATCCTAATATTTCAGATTACTAGGCTGAGACCAAAGAGGTTTAGTATGAGTAGAGTGTTGATAATAATTATCATAACAATGTTAATAAGAGGTAACATTGAGTGCTTACATGTGCTAGGCATTGTTTTAAATACTTCACACATACTATATTATTTAATCTTTACAACAACCTTATTACAATTAGTATCTCCATTTTACAGATGAGAAAACCAAAGTACAGAGAGGTTAAATAACTTTTCCATGGACCCATAGCTAGTATTAATAATGGAAGAAGTGGAGTTTCAAATACAGGCATTCTGGCTCTAGAGCCTCTGCTCTTAACCAGTACACTTCAGTACACTATACTAGCATTACGTGGCTAGTGAGACACATTAAGATTGGAATTCAGTAGTTGACAATACTTTTACTTGACTAAAAAAAGAAAAACAATAAAAACAATGTAACAATAAACAACAAAAACAATATATGAATTAAATAAAATTTTAAAAAAGATTGGAATTCAGACCTGTTAAGACACATAAGAAGCATGCTTTGTGTTGAATTTGGTATGAGGATGATGTTGAATTGAGCCACATTACTACCCTCTTCCCTTTTAGACTAATGACAAGGATATGAGAATGATAGCTACAGAATCACGGAGTTGGAAGGGACCTTCAGAAATCATCTAGTAGCCCAACTCCCTCAGGGAAATTGACACCCAGAGAATTAAAGTGACTAACCTAAAAATAACATAGCTAAGGGCTGATAACCAGACTCTATTTAGAACTCAGAAAAATCAGCAAGAAAAAATCGAACATCCCTATCAAAAGGTGGGCAAAGGAGATGAACAGAAACTTTGCAAAAGAAGACAGAATAATGGCCAAAAAACATATGAAAAAATGCTCAGCATCTCTAATCATCAGGGAAATGCAAATCAAAACCACAATGAGATATCACTTATCTC
>CAUYSK010053665.1:0-11226 GCA_963575035.1 Avahi laniger | reverse complement strand
ATTCACTATAACTTCATGAAACCTGGTCAATCCATTATAGCCGAAGTCTCCTGTTACCAGTTGGAAGAAATGAGGATGTTTGCAATTAAGCAGCTGAGAGTGGTGAATAGAGACAGGCCAATCTTCTTGCAAGACAATGCTTGACCACATGTTGCACAAACAATGCTGCTCGAACTACAGAGGCTGGGCTTGAAAACTCTCTGTCGTTCACTGTATTCACCAAACCTTGCACCAACTGGCTATCACTTCTTCCAGGCTTTGAGCCACTTCTTGCAAGGAAAAATACTCAATTCTCAGCAAGCTGTGGAAAACACCTTTTGCGATTTCATCACCACTCGCCCTCCCGGCTTCTTTGCCGCTGGCGTAAACAAGCTGCTGTTAAGATGGCACAGCTGTTCTTTGCTAACCCAGCCCTGTATCAGACATTGTGTGCAAGGCAGTCCATTTCACCTTGTCAGTCCTCATGGTTGTAGTTATTGCTGATGCCATTTTCACCTGACAATCTGTACCTTCCATCTAAAACATTGCCCCACTCAGCAGGAAGCAGCTTGATGACTGCTGCCCTCCTCCCATAGGTGTGGAAGGGTAAAACGGATGGTGGGGAATATGCGACAGAGAAATGGCCTACAAAAGGGTAAAAATGTTTTCTGTCTCTTCAAAATCCCCTCACCCTTTTTGAGAACTAAAACCTGTATCCCAGCCTCAGGCCAGTCGTCAGGAGGGGCAGGGGAGTGTCCTTTGTTCTTTGTGCCACAAGAGATGTCTCAAGGGACTTGTCTGGTGGAGATCAGGAGATCATCTTAGCCAAGGATGAGATGAATCTGAAGCTTTGGTAGCTCTGTACTTCTGCTCAGAGCAGGACATTGGTACTTTGAGGTGGGACTCTGCCAACCTCATTTGTTGACAAATTAATAAGCTCCTCTTTCCTTCTCAACAAAAAAGAAAAAAAGGCAAAAGATGGCAAAATTGTGTTGATAGTGTAGGTGCATATTTTGATTAACTGTACTGCTTCTTGTCTGAGATATAATATGCTACACTTTTGATTTGAAATTATATATTTCATATTTAGTGACCTAATAAATTAACAACTGTTTCACTCTTAGAAACAATGCTGCATTGAACAGCTTAAGTGTATCTGTGTGTACATATGACAGTATCACAGTAGGGTAAATTCCTTTTTTTTTAAAAAATGTAGAGAGGGTATCTCGCTATGTTGCCCAGATTGGAGTGCAGTGGGTATTCACGGGCACGATCATGGCGTGCTACAGCTTCAAACTCCTGGCCTCAAACCATACCCCGCCTCAGTCTCCCATGTAGTTGGGACTACACCACAGCACCTGGCCCCATAGAATAAATTCCTAGAAGTGGGCTTACTAGGTCAAGGAGTACGTGCTTTATAACTGTCACTGATGCTGCTGTATTGCTCTCCAAAGAGGTTGCACTGGTCCACACCCTCACAGCAGTGTGTGAGAGGATGTGTTTCCCCAAATTGGGTATTACCTCACTTTTGAAAGTCTTGCCATCCTGTTAGGTGAAAAATACTATGTCATTGTTTTAATTTGCATTTATTTAATTATGAATGAGTGAAGCATTTTTTTCTGTTTACTGGTCATTCATATCTGTTTTGTGAATTACTTTTTGGTGTCCTCCGTTTTCCATTGACCTGTTAGGCTTTTGTTAATTTACAAGAGTTCTTTGCAAAGAAATGATCACTTTGTTGTTTGTGTTGAATATATTTTTCTTGCTTTGTTATTTGCCTTTTGAATGTGTTTCTATCTTTCCTCTTCTTGGATGTTTTCTCTTCCCTGAATTTTGGTGACCACTCTCCTGGGTGTCTTTTCATCTCTCATCACAGTCATTTTAAGGCTCCATTGTCAGCTTCTTTTCCCTGTGACCATCCTAAGTACTGCTTTTCCCCAAGGGTCAGTCTCCTGGCTGGTCTCCTACTCCCTGGGCAATCTCATCCACATCCCTGGTTTCAGCTACAGAGTTGAAGGCTCCCCAAGCTGTTCGAAGCCAGTTCCTCTCTGTCGAACATTAGCCCTGAACATGCAACTGCCTAGTAAACATTTCCTCGTGGAATTGCCGCAACGTCTCCAACTGCACCCACCTGCCCTGCCCGTCCTTCCTTCTCTGTCCCTGGCTTCTCTGAGGGCACCAACCTCTAGCTGGGTGCTAAGCCCACAGCTGCAAGTTTTCACAGCCTCCGCTCCCTCTCATGTGTTCCATCTAATTGGTGGCAGTGTCCTCTGGTTCCTGCCTGTGAAACATCTCCAGGGTCTGTCCTCCCCTGAAATGTCTCAGCTCCCGGGGCTGCTGCCAGAGCCCCTCACATTCCCCTGATCTGCTGACCCCCCATCTGAGCAGAACTGTTCATCCCCATAATCAGTTCTTTCTCACGAGGAAATTTGATCCTGTCTCTGTTCTGCTAAAATTCTACAGTAACTCCCTTTTACCTGTAGGACAGTATCTAAACTTTTCTTATCACACGAAGTCCTTTCCTCCTCTGCTTCCTGAGTACCTTGCCTGCCTTACCTTTCTTCTACTTGTCCTTCCCACAAAAATGGACTCCTGACATCAGAAAGGACTGCCATTGATGTTGAAGAAGGAGAGAAAATTTGTCGAACAGTGGTTAGAAATGGTTAGAAAATTGAAACAGCACAAAAAGGGACGTGTGTGCACACACATGCACACACACACATTCACACAGTCTCTTTCTCTTCTCCCTGCCACCAAATGTAACCACTATTTACACCTAATGGTGGCCCTTTCCAGAAAAACACGCTGGGCTATGTGGCGTGAGTGTGTGTATCTTACTTTTCTGTTCATACAAATGTGCACTGTTGAGCCGGGTTTTTTTGTTGGCCCTGGAGTGCATGTCCCTTCTTTCATGCAGCTGGTCTTGGTAGCGCTCTCATCTCCGTGATCAGCCACTTAGTGCCAGCTGTTAACTGTTAGCCTGGACATGTAGCGACCATTTGTCTTTCTCTATCTTAGAAGAATACACTCTCTCTTTTTTCCCCTCTTACAGGTAATGCGGAAATCTCATGAAGCCCGTGAAAAATTGCTTCGTCTGGGCATCTTTAGACAAGTGGATGTTTTGATTGATACGTGCCAAGGTACTTACTGTGTTGTGGTATCTTTATGATTCTCTGTCCTTCCGTCCTGTGGGACACAGAGAAGCTGTTGTGTCGCCAGATACAGATGGCGCCTGAAGGTTTAACCAAACAGATGAGCCTTCTTTTATTTAGCAGTCTCAGGGAAGGGACTGGAGCTTCACATCTGGCTGAGGCAGGATTGGTAAACTTTGAAATGTTGTCCTCCAGACCCCTGGCCTACGCCGGGGCTCTGAGAAGGACCCTGAAGGTGGGCACTGGGCCTCCCTCACCACGGCCAGCCCAGCGGCTGTGCCTTTGGCAGACCCCGTCTCCGTGTGTGCTCTAACAAGAGGAGGGAATCAGATTTCTGTTTTAGTTTTTGCTCCTTTTCTCATCTGCTGTGTGATACTGGGCAAGTCTCTCAACTTAGTCTCCTAGCAGGAGAACAAATTCCTTTAGCAAATACTATTTGCTTTAGCAAATACTGCTGCTTGTCATCATCTCCTTGTGGCAAAAGTTGGCTGTGTTTTGATATATTCTACCGCAGAAACTAGAGACACAATTTTTGGTGTAGAGGTGTACGATATTTTGATTTTGTGTGGGAGTGTTCTTGAATTTTAAAATAGATGGTATATTTTCCAAAGGAGATTATAAAATAAAATGAACCTTTTACCCATAAGATTGCTTTTTGTCTTTATTAACAATGGGACCAAAAATAAAATGATATTATAGCTGTCTTATTTTTTAACATTTTTTATTTACTTAGGTGATGATGCACTTCCAAATGGATTAGATGTTACCTTTGAAGTAACTGAATTAAGGAGATTAACAGGCAGTTATAACACCATGGTTGGGAACAATGAAGGCAGCATGGTATGGTACAGGTTTTTTCTTTTTTATATTGGAACTTTGAATTATGAGCTCTTAAACTATGAATGCAATTCTAAAAGCTGATAATCGTTTTCAAAACTTTGTCATTTCATGTACCTTAATCTGTTATTTGTGGTTTCTCTGTAATCTCCCTAAAATTGGTTATAATGTGTTTCGAATTTTTTAGTAACAATATTAACGTCAGTAATTAGTAACGATTTGGGGAATGTTCATATTAATAGTGTCTTGTTGAAATTCCTGTAAACTCCAAATGTGTAGAATTCATGTCCTTCAGCTTCACAGGTGGCAAGTTTAGCTTGTCTGTCGCGTTAATCAGGTGTGTGTGGGATGTGTGCTCTCGGCATTGGCATGTTTTAAAGAGTAGAACAATTACAAATGAAAGGTCGAATCTGTAGTCTTCATTTCTGTTCTGTTTTTATGAAAGTCTCTGAGCTAGCACAATCTTTATCCAAAGTTGTTATTCCTTCAATTTAGACCACTACTGTTTTTTTTCCTCCTAGGTACTTGGCCTCAAACTCCCCAATCTCCTAGGTCGTGCAGAAAAGGTGACTTTTCAGTTTTCCTATGGAACCAAAGAAACTTCATATGGCCTGTCCTTCTTCAAACCACAGCCTGGAAACTTCGAAAGAAAGTAGGAAGCCAAAGAGATCATTGAATACACTGACCTGATTTAAAAGTTAGAATAGATGCCTTGTTTGTGAGAAACTAACAGAATCGGCTGCCACTTCTTGCAGCTGAACCCCATAAATGTCGTTTTAAATCTGTTGATTTAAATGTGTACAAGTTCTAAGCACTGTTTCAGCTTTTAAAGCTCTATCCCTTATCTCCCAGTTTCTCCGTAAACTTGTATAAAGTTACTGGGCAGTTCCCTTGGAGCTCACTGCGGGAGACGGACAGAGGGATATCAGCCGAGTACAGTGTAAGTAGCATTTCCGTCATTCCCTCTGTGGGCTCGGGTAGAAACAAAGCGCCTTTCTTATTGGCTCCCAAAGACGGCGAGTGGGAGGCAAGGAGCACACAGACCCTCTGCCCCACCTATCAGCTGCCTCCTGGCACTTGAGAAAGTACCTGAATGCCAGGCGGCCCTAGGTGCAGAAATGGCAGGTGAGCAAGGCTGCCCCTGCTGCCCTGTCTCCTGGTTCTCCAGCACGTGGCAAGGTGCTTTGTAGGTGCTCTGTAAATAATCATGCTGGGGCGGGTACCCCGAGGTTCTCACCCTGAAGCCGGGTGGGGTATTCTGGGCCTGTGACCGTGTCCCACCTACTCGTGATGGCCTGGAGCTCTCTCGCAGGCCTGAGGGCTGCGGGGAGTGCCCAGTGTGGGACGCCCTCTGGGGAGCGTGACGTGACCTGGCTTCCCTGTGAGAGTAACTCACCGTCACACTTCCCACCGCAGCACTGCTCACCTTTCAGAAAGAATGTGGGCTTTTCTCTGAGGTGGACTCTAAAACGAGCTGTCGTCGCCGAGACAGGACAGTGTGTCAGGCTGAGAGGCAGGTCCCACTTGCCTGGACCCCGGAGTTCACTTGGTTCAGGCCTCTGGCCGCAGGAAGGATACTCGACTCTCAACTCTTGCTTAACTTCGTGTCCTGGTTCTTTTCTGCGGGCTGATGTGAGTCATGCGGCTCACCAGGCCTGGCTTCAGACAGGGGTTGATGGGCCTGCGGGGTGTGTGCCAGGCCGTCCTAGGTGTCCTTATCCTGCACAAAGGGAGGGGAAAGAGACGCCCCGTTGGCTATGGAGCTGCCCGCAGTTTTCCGAGCAGTGGCCCTGCGCACTCTCCTGGAGCACAGTCCTGCTCTGGGAGCGTTCTTTCCTTTCGTTCAGTTCACAGCTTTCTCCCTTTGTCCCTTTGTCCTTCCTCCCCCATTCCCCCCTTCCCTTCTCCCTCCCTCCCGGCATTTATAAAATTTTTTCCATCAGCATTGGAGGTGGAAATAACTAAAAATAAATAAGTAAAAATTTTCATTTAGGTATTTTGTTAATTATTTCGTAATTCCTCATTCCAAAAAATGATTTGCAACAGTTTCCCCAAGTGTGTGCAGTACAGAAAGATGTCTCATTTCCTCGTGTGCGTTCACAGTTTCCCATATGGAAGACCAGCCACACTGTCAAGTGGGAAGGCGTGTGGCGAGAGCTGGGCTGCCTCTCGAGGACAGCGTCATTTGCTGTTCGCAAAGAAAGCGGGCATTCGCTCAAATCATCTCTCTCGGTAAGGACTTTCCTATGTGCGTAAATAATTTTGCGGGTGGAACCATGCTACTTATTGGGAAAACAGTCTTTGCCAACAGCGGGGCTGACTGAGAAGTGTCCCAGGGATTGGGCGGCTGCAACGGTGGCTCCTGGCTCTCTGTGTGCTTTGGTAGCGTACTGCCATATGTCACATTGTAGTGGTGGGAAAAGGTGTGTTGAGGAGCTGACTGTGGGATTTTAGCTTTGAAAGATAATTAGAAAACTGGTTGAGCCAACTTAGGCCAGGATGTCGAGCCTCTTGAGAGAACGAACCCAGAGACGGGCCGTACACTTCCTGGCACTGAGTGGGAGTCGTTTATTCCAATGGTGCTCAGTCTTGCTCTGGGGACCTCAGCGCCCGCACGTGTATGCCAGGGGTAACCACACTACCTTCCTCCGAGGGCTTTTGTGAAGGTGAAATGATTCTACAGTTGTAAAGTGCCCAGCACAGGCCTGGTGTATGGTCAGCTCCGCACGCATCCGTTGTGATTTATAGAACTGCTTGAAGTGAAACCCCTCCATTCACGTTCCTTTCAGCATGCCATGGTCATCGATTCTCGGAATTCTTCCATCTTGCCAAGAAGAGGTGCTTTGCTGAAAGTTAACCAGGTAGCGTTCTTCCCCCGTAACCTCTGCATGGCAGGACAGGCAAGCTTTGCACAGTAGACAGAGGCGGGGGGTCATGCAGAGCATTCACGTTTGTGATGTTAAACTTTGTCCTTTAACTGTGGGAATCATCTGGAATTGCTGGCAAGGATCATCAGCTCCGCTGTCTGGGCTCCCAGCTCTGGAACTGCCCCTGCTCCCTGCGGTTCAGGCTTGTGCTGTCACAGAACCCAGGGTGGGGATAGCTTGTGGTGTCTTTGATGGTGGCACTGATAGGCCAGGAGGAGAGTTGTGGTTTGGGGTGAGTGGTTTCCTCGCTTACCCCTGAGAGAGCTCCTGAAGGCAGAGATTGTCCCTTGACACCTGCAGGGGCAGGTCAGGTGCTAGCAGCCGGGCCGGCCTGGAGGAGGCCTTCACTGCCTTAGAGAACCGTGCTCTGTGCTTTCAGTGGTCTTTCGCTTTCCCTCTTTGGTTGGAGGCAGGAGTGCAGAGACCCAGTTTTCGGTTGTGAGATTGACAACAGGGAGGGGCTGACCCCCGGCAGGAGACTCTGGGAGTGGCGGGGCCGTGACGAACTTCGACGTCCCTCCCCTGAGCGCTGCCCTCACCGTGGCCAGTGGTTCGGTTTTCGTCGTGCAGGGCAGAAGCCCGGGATGCCTGATCTTCAGTTTCAGAAGAACAACTAGAAATTAAATTTTTATACAAAATGTCCCAAATTGTGAGAGGCTAGCTAATTTTTTTCCCCAAACCCTGATTAAGCTAGCGAACTGTATCACCCGTTGTGAGCTCTGTGTTGGAACTCGGGTCACTGGCATTTTCCCTCGTGTGACAGGAATGACTTTCTCCGCATGGTCAGGTCTCTGTCTCTGTCAGTCCCTGTTACCATGTGCAACAACTAGATATGGCTTCTAGGAGACAGCGTGTTCTGTTGTCTTTTAAAAACTAAATAACAGCAAAAAAAAAAAAAAAGACATTATTTAGTAACCCGTGTAACAAATCTGTTTGCTCCCTCCAACCTGAGACTCTCTTCCCACAGGAGCTGGCGGGCTACACCGGAGGGGACGTGAGCTTCCTCAAAGAAGATTTTGAACTTCAGTTGAATAAACAATTCATATTCGATTCAGTGAGTATCTAAGCCAAAACACGTCACCTGCACCTTCATCGCTTGGGTTTTAGAATCTTATCCGAAAGTCTGTGTTCCTGAGTATCTAAAGCACTTAAGTGGAAACCGAGTAGTAATGCTTTAAACTGCAGTTCTCAATCCTTTAAATTCAGCCAGAATTGAAGACGCTCTGGGGAGGAATGATAATTGTTTCTGTAACAAGTAATCTGTTCATCAGTGCGAACATGGGAGAGCCCCTCCCGGTTACCGTCTCAGGGCCCGAGGAGGCGCGGCTCAAGGAAGGGGAGTGTCTCCCGTCCCTCGAGCGTTACTTCACCTCGTTTTGCTGGAGCCGCAGGGCTCTGGGTGCTTTTAGAAATTTTTTTTTTTTTGATCTTTAGTCCAGTTTGGCTAGTTTCTCCTGCTTCAGTCAGGAATGAGGAGTGGGTGATCAGATTCTGATCTAGCCAGGGGAGCCGCAGGCTAGAAGGACGCCTGGCGTATTTCTCAAGTCTTCCCAGCTCTCCCGCTCCCGCCCTCCCACTGCCTGGCCCTCATCTGCCCTAAAACGTGGGAGCTGGGAGTGAGCGTTACAGAAACGGACGTGCAGCTGCTTCTAGGCAGCTTATTGAAAAATAATGTATTGCTGCTCCCGATCAATCCTTGGTTCATTGAGCTTTGAACCTGGCCCCTGCCTTCCCCTGCCCCTGCCATTCAGCGGCTCTCTGTTGCCCGTGCAGTGCGCTCATTCTGGTCCCTTCCAGGGCACTCGACGCTGTTGTCTTCTCACTCGTTTTCCTCATTTTCTCTTTCTTGGTTTCCTTGACTCCATCACTGCCGCGTTCTCCTTGCACTCTTCGCTTTCTCTGTCGCGGGGCCCTTTCTGCCTCGTGGGCATGGCTTGCGCCTGATTCTCTGCGGTCTCCCCACTCTGCCGTTCCCGCAGAGGAGCCCCAGCCCTGTGGCTGCAGCTGCCGTCTGTGCCGTGACTCCTGAGGCCCACCTGGCTCTCTTTCCCGAGCCCAGACTCAAGTGCTCCCCAGTATTTTGACTCTGTGTACAGACACCTCAAATCGACGCGTCTAAAACAGAACTCAGCAACCTCCCTCCTGAAATCCGTGCCTGTGTCTGGACTCCAATGCCACCGGCTGGCACGGCATTGCCCAGCTGCCCTTGAGCTTCCCCCCACCCCCGGCTGCCCAAGTCCTCCCCTCAAGGCCACCCGCTATGCACCGGGCCGCGTCTCCTCCCTGGCAGCACTGAGGTCGCGTCTCAGTTGGCTCCGCTCCTCGCCTCCCCACACTCCAGCGCCCTGCCCCTTCTCCACTGCAGACTTCGGTTTCTGAAATGCAACCTGGACCTTATCGCCGTCCTGGTTTTTGGGTGCGTGTGGCCCTTCGACCCTTCATTTCAGTCCCCTTGTCCTCAAGCTTTGGCTCTGTGAAAATACTTAACGTTTCCCAAAAGGACTGTCTTCGCTGGCTGTAGCTCCCTTTTCCTAGCTGTCACTTGGCCTCCTGCTCCTGGCCTCTAAGACTTCAGCACAGGCCCGTCTCCTGGCAGCCTTCTCTAACCTCCCATGCAGGGCTGGGGGCTCCTCCTCTGTGCTTGCATCTCTTGTGCTTATCTCATAGTAGTACTGTTCATCACCCAGGTACCCACCCAGCCACCACCCTTCCATCCATCCACCTGTCTGCCCACGAGCCATCCATCCGTCCCCCATGCACCCATCCAGCACTTGTGTGCTGGCCTCCAGGCACTGTCTGGGCATTAAGAATACATCAGTGAATAAAACACACTTCCTGCTCTCAAGGACTTACATGCGAGAGAAGGGAGAGCTACAAGCTGCTATATTTATATGTAACTCAGGAGATGGTGGTAAGTGTTAACAAGAAAAGTACAGCAGAATATAGGGGTGGACAGGGACCAGTAGAGGGTGCTGTTTTATTTAGGATGGTCAGGGAAGGCACTGACAAGGCAGAGCAGAGCCAGAGACAGAGTGAGGGAGCCAGCCACGGGGCCCTGGGGCAGGAGCACCAGCCCTGAGAAAGAGCAGGGTGCGGGGCAGCGGTGGAGAGGACGGGTAGGGCCGGACAGGGAGGACCTACAGGAAGGCTGGGGCAAGGGTTCTTGTGCCCAAGGGTTCTGGAGCCTTCTGAGAAGAGGCCTGACCGGGTGATGCCAGCTGCCGCGGGGAGAGGAGCTCATAGGGCAGGGTGCGAGCAGGGGAGCAGGGAGGTGGGGAGAGCCTGGTGCTGTGGGCTGGCAGCGGACAGAGTGAACTGAGAAGGCCGAGAAGTTGGAGCCAGAGCCTCAGGAAAGTGGAGTCACCATTCTCCGAGATGGGGGCCCTGAGAAGGAGCCAGTGGGGGGGCAGAGCGCTGGGTTTGGACGCGTTATTGGGAAGTGCGGAATGGGCAGTTAAGTGTGAGTCTGGTGTTGAGGGATGGCCAGGCCGGATTCCAGATGGGCACAGTCTCACTGAAGGTGGCCTTGGGCCGGGGCCCCCCAAGCACCAGCAGGGGAGGCGCAGCCGCAGGGCTGAGCTCTGGGGCAGTGGGAGTCGGCAGATGAGGGCTGGACAGCGAGGGACAGAGCGGGAGCAGTCAGCGAGGTGGGGAGGGGGAGAGCGGAGGCTGAGCAGAGGGCAGGAGAGGCTCGCCAGCTGTGTGTAGTGCTCCGTGCCAGCCCAGGTGACGGACGAGGGGATGTAACATCTGAGAAACGATGTTCACTCCAGAATAGGCGTTGCATTGGGAAGACGGGCACCATGGTGAACACATGCAGGGAGGCAAAGGAAGACAAAGCTTTAAAGGAAAAATGAGGATTACAGAATGGTTTTGAGGTAATTTTCCTTGGCTACAAGAATCAATAAGAAGGGGCAGGTGTGGTGGCTCCCGCCTGTAATCCTAGCACTTTGGAAGGCTGGCGGGAGGATCGCTTGAGGTCAGGAGTTCAAGACCAGCCTGAGCAACATGGCAAGACCTCGTGTCCACAAGAAACAGAAAAAATTAGCTGGACGTGGTGGTGCGCGCCTGTAGTCCCACTTCTGGGCAGGTGAGGGTGCGCACTCACGGAGGAGCTCGCGGCACAGGTGCAGAGAGACCTCTCACACGCAGATGAGGATAAAAAGTAATTGAAAATTTATTTACTTTGCTGAGAGAGAGAGAGGGAGAGGAAAAGGAGGGAGCGGCACAGCACACAAATGAAGGAGTACAAGTGCTGGGCAGCTGAGGAAAAGCTGTTTGGAGTTTTTAAGGGGTAAAAATGGTTTTTTTCCTCTTTGTTGTAGACCGAT
>CAUYSK010053661.1:0-29860 GCA_963575035.1 Avahi laniger | reverse complement strand
ATAGCAGCACAATTCACAATTGCAAAGATGTGGAAACAACCCAAGTGTCCATCAATACATGAGTGGATTAATAAACTGTGGTATATGTATACCATGGAGTACTATTCAGCTTTAAGAAACAATGGTGACATAGCACCTTTTATATACTCCTGGAAAGGGCTGGAACACATTCTACTAAGTGAGGTATCCCAAGAATGGAAAGACAAGCACCACATGTACTCACCATCAAATTGGTATTAACGGATCAACACATAAGTGCACATATAAGAATAACATCTATTGGATGTTGGGCAGGGGGGAGAGGGTAGGAGGGAGGAGGGGACGGGCATATGCATACACAAAGAGTGTAATGTGCACCACACACTTGAAACTTGAACTTGCGGGGGGGAGGGCAAGGGAAACATACGTAACCTAAACATCTGTACCTCCATAATATGCTGAAATAATAAAAAAAAGAAAGTAAAAAATAAATAAACCAGAATGAAGAGGGGGGGGAAAGAAAAGAATAAAATAAATGCAATGGGCACCAATGGTCAGTTGATTCGAATACAAGAATTCTTGCCCTTTAGCAGCTTCCTATGTCATTGTTGAAGCACCAGCCACAAATAAAGTTGTTAGAAATCATTCAAGACTGTGATAAGAAGCAGAATGAGTATTAAAAAGAGCATAAGTTTTGGAATCAGACAGAACTTTGAGTCCAGACTCTTCCACTTACTAGCTTGTGACCTTTAGTAAGTTGTTTAACCTCTGTGCCTCAATCTCATTTATAAAATTGACATAAAAGTGCATTTCTTACATAGTTGCAAAGAAAGATTACAATAGATGGTGCATTTGAAATGTTGAACACCATGTCTGACACATTCTTAATAAATAGTAGCTCCTCTCCATTTCTTGCATGTGCCTGGTGCTTTAAAAGTAGACATGCTGATTTACCTGAAATCATCATATCTTTTTTATTTCAAAATATTAAGGGGGTACAAATGTTTTTGTTACATGGATAGCTTTTATAATGCTTAAGTCAGGTCTATTAGTGTGCCCACCACCTGAATTGTGTTCATTGTACCTGATAGGTAGGTTTTCACTTCTCCCATCCTCCCCCACTTCCCCCTTCTTGATTTCCGACAACCTTTACTTCTCTCTGTGCCCATGTGTGCCCACCGATTAGTTCCAAATTATTAGCGAGTACATGTGGACACCATCATATTTGATTCTGACAACAGTCCTGGGGGGACAGAGTTGCAGTGAGCAGCATGGCCTTCAAACACACAAAATACTGAAGGAAAGGAAGTGTTCATGGCCAAACTTGCTGGGGGGATCATGGCTTTTCTCCTGCATTAGTCATTCAACATCAAGAAAGCAATAGTTTCCTCTTTTTAAACCCTGAGTACCAGGCAAAGAATACGTGTCGGTCCTATTTGGAAAGGGACAAGAGCAGTATTAATGAAGTCATTGGTAATTACCTCTCTGGGATTTTTCAGAGACTTGGCTGTATCACATCCTCTGGGTTGAACCACATGAGCATGCTGACATTTGACTGGTTTTTACCTACAAAACTATAATTTCATATGATTCAACCTAATACATCATTACTGAATTTTTTAAAGACTTTGTTTAGTTTTCTTTGCTTATTTTCTTTTCTTAAAGGCTGAATCAGGGAAGGCTAAGACATTACTTGTTCCTCCTCACCCTCCACAAAAAAGGGGACAGAATAGGCTTTCATTTGGTACAGAGAATAATGAGTACCATGTGATTGTCAGCCCATAATGTCATATTATTAGCCCCTTTTTGCATTTCATATTTACAGCAGCATGTGGCTGAGTTCAAGCTTGTCTTTTAATCTTTCCGTTGTTCTGACTAGGGGCAGTGGAGTTTGATAGATCTGTAATTTGGGCAAACGCTGTGCGGGAGACTAAAGAACAGCAGGAACAAATTGGTGTCATTCTGTTCACATGCTAGAGAGAGAGTGTAAAAAGGCAGTTTACTTCTCTGGTTGGGAGAAGATGTGAACTGTTAGTGCAAAGTAAATTGCTACAATGTAGAAAAATGAACTGAATGGATTTTTTTTTTTTTGGTGGAGGGGGTTAATACTAAAGGGATAGTGTAGTATTTGATGGTTCAAGATGACATCATCTGAATTGCAAAATATTAAACCCTTAAGGGCCCTTTAGAGATTATTTAATCCAACCCTCTTTTATAGTTGGGGAAATAGAGATTCAGAGAAGGAAAGCAACCTTCCCAATATCACACAGGTAATAACTGCACTTTTCAAAATGATGCATGCCTAACCCAGGGAGCAGCTCTAGGTTTGTGAGAAGAACCCAAAACAACAGGATTAACTGGAACCTTCTTGACTCTTTAGTGCATCGACTTTACTACAGATTGGTCATTTAATATAAACATGAATTAATTCATAATCATACATGTAAATTAAAATATTCACTGAGCTATCACTTTACACATTTCAAGCTGGCAAAAATCAGAAATTTGTATAATGCCAAGGGTTGGAAGAGAGGAGGGAAAAGAGGAACAAGCTCTGTTCCCCTGCTGGTGGGAGTCAAAGCTGGTGTAGCCATTCCAGAGAGCAATCTGGCATGACTTAGTCTCATGAAGCAAACATACGTTCTATGGCCCAGCAATTCTCTTCCTGGTATATACTCCAAAGAAATTTGCACATGAATCCATATGGGGACATGTACAAAGATGCTCCCTGCATCTCTGTCTAAGGAGGCATGGACTTGGCAGCCATGTGGGTGCTCATCCCTGAGAAAGCGAACAGGTAAAATGTGGTTGATGTGCATGCTGGAGTATAATGCCTCAGTGTAGTATCAGGTTAGATGTACACAAAGAGCATGGATGGTTCTTATATACATAGTGTTGAGAGGAAAAATGTAAAAATTCAAAGAAGATATATAATAAATACCATTTCCCTACATTAAAAATATATGTACATACAATACTTTTTTATTAATACATTCAAATAAAAAGAGCACAGTTGCATATGTTGGGAGAAAAAATGGAAGGAGGGTAGAAGACTAAAAGGAAATAAAATTAAAATGAAATAAACAAGAAATGGAATGCCACATTCACATGAATTTTGAAAAGAAAATAGCAGATTTCAAGTAAATGTTCTGCTTGTGGCTGGCTTTGGAACATGTGCCCAATACTATGGAGAGTAGAAGTGGGAGTGGGGTCAGGGAGGTTCTGGGTTCTATCTCTAGGGCCATTTTGATATAAGAAATCAAGAGGCCCTGAACCACTCAGGGTAACCATGGGCTTTGCTTATGGACCAAACTATTTCATCTCATCTTCTCTTCAGCACTCCCTGAGGGATGTCTAGGCCAAAGTTGCATGCTGGACCTACTTTCTACCATTCCCAATGTCAACTCTTTGTTACGTGGCTCCGGGAGGGAGAGTTCCCCTCCCCAGTCACCCCCATGCCAGGCCTGACTTGTGGAGCTTTCTCTCCTCAGCAGTATAAAGTTTCTGCTACTTCCCCTGCTGGCTTCTACCAGGAGAGTTTTCTGTAAGAGCTGCCACTATGTATTAATATTTAACTCCTGGCAAATGGCCAGTGACAGGCCACAGTTGTTTTACAATTTCCCAGCTTTACAATATAAAGGAATACTGTTAGAGCCACAGAGCCCAGAATCTTGGGGCATGGAATTAAAAGTCTGAAGCTGCATGAAGAAGACAGAAAAAACAGGGACACCTCTCCATCAAGATCACCCAAAAGGGCTTAGGCAGAGAAAGAGAGTGTGCATGGAAAGAGGAAGAGCTTGGGAAGGCCTAAAAATTTGCAGGAGAGTGTGAGAAAAGTGGGGCTGGTAGAACAGGTTCTTCAGTATTAATGCCTTATGATTGTAAAGAGAACGTTGATGAGGAAAACAAAAGAACAGTCTGTGAGGCTCCAATGAGAGAGCAGCTGTGGAAGCAGTGTTAACTTGCAAGCTGGCTGTATTATTTAAGCATTCTCATATTTACAATCTGTCTTGTTGCTAAAACTAAAATTTCCAAGAGACATGGCTTATCAATTTCTCAGCAACACAACAATCTCAAAAGTCCCCTAACGTAGCATCTACGTGGATCACTTTAACTCATCACTACTGTATCATTTACTTCTTTGGCCCTTCTGCCATTTTACAAGTGCCCACATCTCTGTTGTTCTGTAGCATTTATCCTCATCTCCAACAAAACAGCAAAAGGAGATGAGGAGCTCCTGCCAACCAGGATCAAAAAGTTCCCATCAATAGGATTACACACAGTGTTAGGGAATTGTACTTAACCTCCGGGAAACAAGCACTGGAAATTGCTTGATCAGTTTTATCCTATTTTCTAAACGTTTAACCCCTCTAATATGATGTGCAGAAGGGTAGGGTACAGAACCAGTCAGACATGGGTTCATGGCTTGGCTCCGCTTCGGTGTGGCAAGTTTTTTTATTTTTTTATGCCATGAAGAAAACTTGAATAGTCTTCAAAGTAGAAATTTTACAGTTAGCATTGATTCACCACACTTTATAGCAGATATTCCAAACAGGTTGAAGTAAATGTATTTTTAAAAATTCCCCATAAGGTTCTACAGAAAAGCCGGGTATGATAGCTCATTCAGGAAGCTGAGGCAGGAGGATTGCTTGAGCCCAGGAGTTAGAGGCTGTAGTAAGCTGTGATTCATACCACTGTACTGCAGCCAGGGTGACAGAGAAAGACTCTGTCTCAAAAAAAAAAAATTTCTAAAGAAAAATAAAGGCAAGCATTTATAATTTAAAGGTAGGAAAACTTTTAAGCAAAATAAAACAGGATAAAGGAAAAAAGCCTGATTTGTCTAGATACATGAGAAAGCAATATAAGAGAGCTATATGATAAAAACACTCAATTTTAGATTCTAGCGCAGACATCTCCCCTGAACAAGATACTCACCATTTCCACTTGTATGTCTAACAGACATTTCCAAATTATCACATTCCAAACAAAATACCCAATCTTACTTCCCTGAATGTATAGTCATGCATTGCTTAAAGATGGGGATAGGTTCTGAGAAATGCATTAGGTGATTTTGTCATTGTGCAAACACCAAAGTGCACTTACACAGACCTAGGTGGTCTAGCCTATTGCACATCTAGGCTATATGATACAGCCTACTGCTCCTAGGTTATACCTGCACAGTATGTTACCGTCGTGAATACTGTAGGCAACAGTAACACAATGGTAAGTATTTGTGAATCTAGACATATCTAAACACAGAAAAGGTAATGTGCTGCGGTACTACTTTATGATGGCTGTGACATCACAAGGGGACAGGGATTTTTCAGCCCCATTATAATCCCACAGGACCACTATCATATATATGGTCCATCATTGACCGAAACATCATCATCTAGCACATGACTGTACTCCTCTCTTGGCCTTCCTATCTTGGCTAATGTTCCTGCTCTTCCAGTTATTCAGCCCCAAATACCCTAGAGTCCTCCTTGACTCCTTTGTCTTGCTACCCCATCCAGGAAGTCAGCAAATCCTGCCAGCTCCACCTTTAAAATATATACAGAATACAACCCATTCTCACCTCCTCCTCTGGTACCATCCTGCTCTTCGATTGGGCCTGAGGCAGGCATTCAGTGGAGGGGAGATGACTGGCCCAGAGCTGCTGTCTCTTCTGGGAAATGAGGTCCAGAGCCCAGCAGCTCTGAACAAGCAGAGTAGGCAACCTAGTTCACCTGCCTGAAACCTGAGTTTCTGCATTTGCTCTGGTCATACAGGCCAGCCACAGATGACCTGTCCCTGCTCAGGGCCCTGAGGTTCCTCGTCTCCAGCCTTGTTATGGCTTTTTGCTCTGGTCCAAACTTGTTCCCAGCTAGGTCACTGAGCTGACAGATGCTCAAAGTCACAGGAGGCCCAGCTGACTCATCCTACAGGACTGATCAAAGACCCGATGTTAATTCTATCCTTTGTGTTAATTTCTGGGAAATGTCCTCCACAGACAGAAAAGGTCCACACCAGCACAAGACCGGAATGGCCCAGTGACCTCCTCTTGGGTGCCCTAGCACTCTACCTCCCCTGGGTTCCAGCCCAGAGCCCAGGGCTCCAGTCTCTTTGATTCTGTTTCCATGGGGCCCCATGGCCTCTATGACATCATGATGCAAATATCTTCTGTCTCTGATGATGATTTCTCCAAGGTTCCATGACAGTGGCTCACCCACCCACCACTCAGAAGGCAGAGGTAGCATTTTCCCCACTGGTTCTGAGGTCTGGTTTGGCGGAAATACCAATTCATCCACTCCACCAGCTCTGTGGCCTTAGCAAGTCATTTAAGCTCTCTCCATCTCTGTTTACTTCACATACAAAATGAGGAAAATAATACCTATCTTATAGGTCTAGTAGATATGAAGAACAAAGCACAGCTTCAATATGATTAGTTTGGAAATGTTGAAATCAGACATCTTTTTCAAAGACCAGGAAGTCTGAAGAATTAAATAGGTAAGAAGAAAACAATTTTTTAAACCAAAGGGACAGGATCCAGAGAGTTCAGTTAGATAGAGCACAGCATTTGTTCTCTCTTTCTTCCCTCCTTCCTTACACCCGCATTCAAACTTGCTTAAGCCAGCACCAGGCCTAGGATGAGGCACTAGAATGAAGCAGTAATCAAAACATATAATAGTTTAATGTAACAATTCTTAAAATCAAAATTAATACCAAAAAATCCATGAGGAAGAAAACATCAACTTTTTAAATAAAGACAAGATTTGATTACTGTATTAAACCAAGAAGTGAGTGAGCATAGAAAGATTGAATTTTATACCTTGAGAAACTGCAATTCCAGGTAGACAGAATTGCAAATTCATCCTACTTGGTCTAACTCATGGTTCAGTGTTGCCCTCCACCTTCTCACACCTGTTGGGAGCTCAGGAACAAAGGCGGGCTCAGTGGACAGCTTCTGGTTCCTTTGGACATTCCTTTGTTAGGGTGTGTGTGAGGAAAGGAAGAGGTTTCAAATCAGTATAGTGACACTGGGATCTACAAACCAGGCAACTCTCTGGTGATTCTTTCTCTTTCCCCATTCTTACCTTCTCAGGATTTGGCCCCTTTCTAGTAAGAGAAAGTTATGGGAAGAAAAGGAAATGGCCTCTTCACTACTGATGCAGTTCTTGATCTTTTTCTATGGAGGACTCTTGTCCTCGTCCACTTTGTGCTGCTATAACAGAATACCTAAGACTGGGGAATTTACAAAGGACAGGAATTTATTTCTCACAGTTCTGCAGGCTGGGAAGTCTAAGATCAAGGCACTGGCAGATTCACCGTCTGGTGAGGGTCCGGTGTCTGCCTCCAAGATAGTGTCTTGAACAATGCATCTTCTGGAAGAGAAGAATGCTGTGGCCTCACATGATGGAAGGGTAGAAGGGCAGAAAGGGACAAACTCTGTCAAGCTCTTTTATAAGGGCACCTGATCCCGTTCACAAGGGGAAGAGCCCTGATCACCAAATCACCTCTTAAAGGCCCCATCTCTTAATATTATCACATTGGCCAGTAAATTTCAACACCCGAATTTTTGAGGGGATGTACTCAAACCATAGCAACTGTCAAAAAAAAGTCTTCTCAGTTTTTCATGCCTGGAGCTCAGCCTGATGACATCATGGCTCTGCTACCTCCATGGACTGCGCTGCCTTCACTTTGCACCTTGCAAATCTATGTGGCTGCATTTATGGTAGCTGGGGCCACTCGTGGCCAGCACCGCCTCTGAGCACGACGGCAGAAGGCAAGGAAGGACTCAGCAGGTGCATGAGAGGGACCCACAGCTGAATGATGTGCAATGAATGGCAGGTTTTCTGTAGATGCCCATTGTCAGGTTGTGTGGGCTGAGCCCCTGGGCCACCTGGGGTGGGGCAGGCAAGGAGAAGCCCCTTACTGGACTTGGCCCCAGTGGATGGACGAGAAACTGCTGGTCATGCTGGCCACCCACACCATTTGCTTCCACAATCCCACTCCCTCCATCTCTTGGTGGAAGAACTGCAAGGAGTTCCACGGAGAGCATCATTGGGTCAGGGCATCAAGGCCAGCTTGCCTTCTCTCCATGCTGGGTTCTGCCATTACCCAGAGCACAACTAGAGAGCCTGCTTGGAATTCCAGAACAAGGAGGTGAGCTGCAGAGGGTGACTGACTACACAGGAAAGGCTGCTTTGGAAGTTTGTCTTGTAGCAGACAACTTTCTGGGGTCCACACAGTTCTCCAACTTCCAATGACATCTTCAGCTTGCATAAGCTGTAACCATAACTACTAAAGTAGGCCCTGCATCTGAAATGAAGGACTCTGACCAGTTATCAGATGTAACCAAGGAGCAACCTAAAGTAGCAGCAAACCAGCAGAATCAACCATCTGATCCTGAGGAGAAAGGTTCCCAGCCATCTCCTGCAGCTTAAAGCCAAAGTAGTATACTCTGCCAGAAGAGACAGAAGGAGCCATCTAACAGAAGGGATATTTCTCAGTTCATACCCCCATGGCTAAAGAAACAAAAGTCACTTATTAGTGGCCAAGGATGGAGGAGATAAAAAAGAGCCTACCCATGTAGTTGTGGAAGAACGGGTCTTAGATAAATAGGAATCCCTTCTGGAAGAAAAGAGACAGGCCAAGGGTGATGCTGAAGAAGTGGCTAAGAGGAAGCAATTGGAGATTAAGGTTGAAGTCAAGAAAGAAAAATCTTCCATGAGCAGAGCTGAGAGACAACCTGCTGAATTAGTAAATAAGAAGAGAGAAGAGGAGAAAGTAAAGGAAATACAGGAATACAAATCAGAAGGAGCAGCAGCAAAATGAGAGACCAAGAAAGTACAGACCAATGAGCTAACAGCAGGGGCCTCTCAAAAAGCCACCAAGAAGTCCAAAACTGTCCAGTGTAAAGTGATCCTTTAATATGGCACCAAATATAGCTGTGGCTGCTATATATAGCTGCTAAGGGACAAGTGTGTGAACACCTCGATCTCTTGGAGAAGGATCGCTTTGGACTTATGTTTCAGAAAAATCCTGAGCAGAAAAACTGGCTAGATCCCACAATAAAAAACAGACAATTGCAAAATCTTCTCTGGCTGTTCACTTTTAATGTGAAGTTTTATCCTCCTGATCCTTTTCAACTGACAGAAGATATCACCAGATACTTGATGTGCATTCTGCTCTGGGAGAACATCACCTCTGGCTGCCTGCCCTGCTCCATTGTGTTTCATGCCCTCTTGGGATCCTACACACTGAGGGCTGAACTTGGAGAGTATGAACCAGAAGTTCATGGCAGGGTTGACCTCAGTGAATACCAGTTTGCCTCCACACAGACTAAGCAGCTGGAAGACATAGTGGAAGACCTGTACAAAAACCATAGGGGGGCTGGGCGCAGTGGCTCACGCCTGTAATCCTAGCACTCTGGGAGGCCGAGGCAGGTGGATCGCTCAAGGTCAGCAGTTCGAGACCAGCCTGAGCAAAAGTGAGACCCCGTCTCTACTAAAAAATAGAAAGAAATAATCTGGACAACTCAAAATATATATGTATCTCAAAAAATTAGCCGGGCATGGTGGCACATGCCTGTAGTCCCAGCTACTTGGGAGGCTGAGGCAGAAGGATTGCTTGAGCCCAGGAGTGTGAGGTTGCTGTGAGCTAGGCTCATGCCACGGCACTCCAGTCCAGGCAACAGAGCAAGACTCTGTCTCAAAATAAATAAATAAATAAATAAATAAATAAATAAATAAATAAAGCATAGGGGCTTATCTCCAGCACAAGCTGATTATCAGTTCACAGACAATGCAAAGGGACTTCCCATATGTGGTACTAACCTACATGATGCCAAGGACTCCGAAGGTGTGGACATCAAGCTGGGCATGTGTACTGATGGCCTCCTCATTTACAAAGACAGGCTAGGACTCAATCATTTTGCTTGGACAAAAATCTTGAAAATTTCCTATGAGCTCAGGAACTTCTGCATTAGATTTAGGCCTACAGAGATGGAACAGTTTGAGAGCACCATTGAATTCAGACTGCCAACCACCAGGCAGCGAAAAGGCTGTGGAAAGTGTGCGTGGAGCATCACGCTTTCTACAGGCTTCAACAGCCACCAAAGGCCAAGTTCCTGACCTTGGGGTCCAAATTCTGCTACAGTGGCTGCACCCAAGCCCAGACTTGCTAGGCAAGCACCCTCATAGATAGGCCAGCACCACACTTTGAGCATGCTTCTAGTAAACAGGTATTCTGGAGTCTTTATGGAGCTCCAACTGGTGTTGCAGACCACAGTTTTATGAAGGATTCTCCTGTCTCTGCTGGGGAGATTTCAGCATACGGCCCTGAAGTTGTCAGCACTGAAATGAAGTGGCCATTTTATCATCTTCTAAATCTCTCTTTGGCAGATTAAGGATTCTGCGGCAACACACGGGCTCGAATGATCGTTCACCGCTCATCCACACGCGTACCCACATCTCTAGTCTCTCTGAATCGCACTCTCTTCACACTAGCCAGTGCTTGGCATGTAACTGACATATGTATGTCTGAAGAAGTAAACACAAATCTGTAAAATGACGATGAGCATACCTTTCTCACAGGATTGTTGTAAATGTTAGGCAATGTGAAGATAAACTATTAGTGTAGTCTAAGCTTTACATATATTATAGTGTTTGGTATATGGGAGGCATTCAAAATGTGTCCACTTCCCTTTGATATTTCTTTCCCCTTTAAATTCCATGCTGAGAATACTCAACTACTCAGCTTCTCTGCTTTTTCCTCGAATTTCATTTTAGCATCCATCTTTATGGCTTTGTCATTTGAGTGACTTTTGCTGGCTCCTATGTACCTTAATCACGCCTCTCTTTCCTTTGTCCTCACCAGAGCATCAGCATCTGCAAGCTCTATAACTGGATCTGACCTTCATATTATCATACCTGTTTTTAGACTACCCCTCACAGATTGGATATGCATGAGAGAAGAGGAGGGAGAGAGAAACAAAGAGAGAGAGAGGGAGATAAATACTGACTCTGAGACTATTTGAGCATTGTTGCTTTATTCCTCTTTATCACATTGGAGTCATACAGCTCTGGGACCAAGCCCCAACTTCAACTGACTGATATTAGGCAAAATATTTCACTTCTGGAAGTTTCAGTTTCCTTACCTGCAGATAATGGCATCCCCTTCACAGGGTGTTGTGAAGACTAACTAAGATCATGCATGTGGTGTGAAGCACCACAACAGACCACTCAGAGCCTATCTTGTTATCTCCCCCAGCTACCACAACCCTGGATCCTGGGTTTTGAAGGTTTTTTTTGTTTTGTTTCACTGAACTATATCAAGTAACTATTCTTTTCTAAAAACCATACATATCTACCTGACAGAATAGTCCCAAAGGTCAGTATTACATCTGTGAATTGCTAAACTCCTATCCAAAAGAGAAAGAAAAAAAGTCCTTTTTAGTCTGAACAACCATATTTTTGGAAAGTGTAAAATTTCAATTGAGTTAAATTGCTCTGAATCTAGAAAAAGTCATTATATGATAAATGTTTGCAATCTACCTCCTCATCCACCCCCACCCCACCCTGACACACACACACACACACACACACACACATTCACACTCACACTCACACTCCTTGACAATGGTCAAGCTGTCTATAGCATGTTCCCCATCCTCCTTTTTGATGTAGAATCTGGGTAAGTAGACCTATGAAATAAAGAGCTGATCTAGACAAGAGGGATGGGGGAAGAAGGAAAGACAAGAAAGTCTCCATGAGCTCTATTTGAGAGAGAGGTTTGGGAAGATAGAGTTGGGGAGAAATGGGGTTGAGAAGCAGCTGTGGTGTCTGTAACATACTGAGAATGTAGGAAATGGGAAAAAAGATTTTGAAAAACTCTTTCTGTTCCTTATGAATGTACTCCATCTTTGGCACTTTAGAGAGAGCTTGCAATGAAGATTTCAACCGCCCTTCAATCAATTTGTATGTGGGACTTGTATTTCATTGATTGTAACATTGTGAGACATGGGGCCATCAGGGAATTGGGCTTTATTCAAATTATACAGCAAGACCTCTTAAACCAGGTCAAATTGTTTTCTAAACCTACTGCCTCATTCCTTATGGGAATGAACACAGTCTTTAACTGTGAAATCTTTGCAGAGCTCTCCCAGGAGTCCTGAGGTATTTTCTCCAAAATACATTAACTTCTTCTACAGCTTTAACTTTTTCTGCAGCTGAAAATCAAGCTCTGTTCCTTACTTGGCAAGATCTGTATCACTTCCAAACTGAATCCTAGATTATTAATGACAAGCTGTCATTTATCTGTTAGCACTTTACAGATACCATCTCATTTAGTTCTTATAATAACTCTGAGACATGGAATTATCATCTTCATTTTACAGATAAGGAAACAGATCCAGAGAGTTGAAGTGACTTTTCCAAGGTCACCTAGCAGAGCCGTAATTCAAACCCAAATCTGTCCAATGCCATGACCTGTGCTTTCAACTACTACACTTTGTTGCCTGGAAAAAAGCTAATTGGTTACCTATCTTGGGAATATAAAAATTTTAATTAAGTACCCAAGGACTAATTTTGTACAGAGCTAGCATCAGAGATATTTTTGAGAAGCGAATTCTTTCTAACAGAAATGTTTAGCAAACCACTTCATCTCTCTCAACCTTGGTTTCCTCAACTCTAAAATGAGAATACTAGTACCAGCCACACAAGGTTGTTTGCATTATTACATGTGAAAAAAATAATAATATAGGTGTTTAAAAATGGTGGATGTCATTGCTGTTATTAATATTATTGCCAAGAGAATAAATGTTTATAGAGGGAGTAGTTCATTCAAGTGAACTAAGGTAGCATTGGTTGTGGCCAAGATACCATATGTCCAGTATCAATTATTTTTGTTGAGTCAAATTAACAAGAAACAGTGGTTTGGGTTGAGATGAGAGCAGCTACTCTAAAGTGAGAGGTCTTCCTGAATACACAGGGATAGCAGAGGGCTATGTGAAAATGAAGGAAGAGGGCAAAAGAACTAAAAAGAAGTGAATGTGAACATGTGGAAAAATCAAGGAAGGAGGATGAGTTAGGAGGCAGGCCAGAGCACCTACAGGGAAGGTGTTCTGAAGACAGAAAGACCTCATTGTGGGTTTTTCTTAACCATTTACTGGTTGGGTGACTTGGACAAGTTAACCTCTCTGAACTTCAGCAACCTCTACTATCAAGGAGGAACAATAAGAGCTCTATGCATAGGATTGTAGTAAGAATTAAGTGAGATGTTGCATGTAAATGCTTAGAATAGAGCCCCACCCATAGAAAATGATTAATACATGTTAGCTATTATCAGCTATTTGCAATTATCATCTTAGTCAATGACAGATGCAGAATCAGGAGCTATTAGCAGGAGGGAACTGCTGAGGATGGCAGGCCCATGGGAGGAATGCCAGCATGAAGGGATCTGGGCTCCCAGAGGTGGCATATGCACACAAGGTTTCTAAAAGGTGCTGAACAGAGAGAGGCAGGACTCTGAAAATTGGACAGGAAGTGCCAAGGACGAACTCGTCTTTTAAGATTTAGCTCCTAGCCAGCCATGTGTGTAGATAGCACTGGAACAAGCTTCTGGCTATGGCCACTGCAGAAACCCTACCACCTTACTCTTTCCAGCCTCCCAGGGAGTAGAGATTCCCACAGAGGTGGCAAAGAATGCTAAGATACTGTAGGGACACTGTGGTCAGGTGGCACTCTGCACCCACTGCTTCTACATAAAGCCAGCATAAGACAGAAAACACTTGCCAAGGCAAGGGACTCTGCTTCCCTCCTTCCATCCCTCTCCTCTCTATAACTGATTACTTCCCATTGCCACCTGTTTGATACAATTAAACACATGCTAGTTAAGAGGTCTGCAGTCAGCCTGGCTAGGTTTGAAAGCCTTGGGCAGGTCATAGAATCTCTCCCACTCTTGGGATGTTTCCTCATTTGTGAAATGAGGATAATAGAATTGACTTTCCTTACAGGACTGTTGTGAGGCTTACACAAAATAATACATGTTAAGTTCTCCTGGAGTCCTGCATACATGTAAGTTCTAGATAAGTGATAGCTCTGTTTCTTCAGTTGTCATGCTTTGTTCTCCTGACAAGTACACCACAGCTTACTCCCACAGTGTATATGGCATCTGAACAAATGTGCTTCAAAAATCAAATATTCATTGAATAGGACAGCATTGGGGCTTAGGGGGAAGGGGCAAAATGTGGTGGACACACAAATGCTCACCCACAATTAGCTCCCACCTGCAAATCTGCCATTCTTTCCCCTCTCAGGGGACATTTGGCAAGGGGGTTTTGAAAATCAACGGTGGATTTTGAGGGGAAGCATGTCCTCTGCATCTCCCATCTCATCTCAACCCCAAGCCACCACCAAGAGACAGCAATCTCATCAGGCGGATCACAAACTTTCAGACCAAGAAGGGAAGGGTCACTCCAGGACATATAGCAAAACCTCCTCTGAGGCCCAGAGAGGCCAAGTGGCTTGCTCAGAGTTCTGCAATAAGTCCATGGCTGAGCTAGCAGCTGAAGCCAAACCTCCTAATTCTTGTGCAGCTTCCCAATGAAGGCAGCATGTGACAAAATATGAAAATTGCACAATGTCCCACTGAGAGTACAGCACTGGCTGTACAATGGCATATATTATACAAGGAATAACAATTGTGCCTCTTCTCTCCCTGCTGGGCTGCGTTTGGCAAGTTGTTGGTATTGAAAAAGGTGTAGCTGTAATTCACTGAATACTCGCCATCCCCTCCATGAGCATGCCATGTGTTCAGCCATTTGCTTGAATGTAGATTACTTATGTTATCGAGAATCTGCAGATCCACCCAGCCCAGATCTATGAGCCACTGGCAGCTCCTCAGAGGCAGAGGCAGGAAATATTTTTTTTCACCTTTTGACAGTCCTTGGCATTGTTCCCAATGCTAAAGGAAGTCTTGAGATGCTTTTGGCGATGGCCAAGTTTCTTAGTAATGTACCAATGAATGTGGAAAGAAAAAGAGGGGAGATAGGGAAGGAGAGATGGAGTAGGGTGGGAGGAAAGAAGCATGAGGAAAGAGGGGCAGGAGGGAGTAGGGAGATAATGGGTGGGTCAGGAAGTTTACTGAAGTTTGTCATACCTTATTCAAGAACAATCTAGAAAAGTGTTTCTCAAAACATGGGCTGCAGAATAGTGTTCAGTGGGCTGACACACAGAAAAGATTTCTGTGAGTCGAAAAAAAAAAAGTGTGGGAAAATTCCAGGAAGCAACAAGTAATCAGGTTGCTTTCCTGCAGTACCACTTGGGGCCTTTTCTATGTTGATGACATCCCTAGGAAATACCGGATAAAGTGTTCCCCCTAATTTCATTGACCAGGGATCTTGTTCTTTGTCCTTTCATCAGGAACAGGTTGTTTTTTAAAAAGTTTAATCAATAATAAAGGTAAATTTTGGCACTAACTGATGAACACTATGGTGCTCACATGGCAGTAATATTCTCCAGGGATTAGGGGGATGGGGGAGTAAACTCACAACTAAAGGACACGGGGAGCATTGTAGAGGGGAACGGCATGCCTCTAACCTTCACTTGGGTGGAGAAAAGACATAAAATGTAACCAAAATGTTTGTATCCTCATAATACCCTGAAATAAAAATAAAATAATAAAAAAATAATAATAATAAAGGTAAATTTCATTCTACATCTACCCATTCATGTGTTTATCAACACCTGCTGAAATAACCAAGAGCCTTTGCAATACTCAAGAGGATGACGTACTTACACACATACATGCACACACACACACACACACACACACACACACACACACACCAGCAGGCAATGTCTGGTGCCTTGGGCATCCTTGGCCACCCTTCCGTGTGAAGTCTCCTTCCTCGCTGCCAACACTCTTGGCTCTGGGGATCTATAACTTCCTGGATTGGCCTCAGAGCCACAAAAAAGACATGAGTGGAGTTGTGCTATTTATCTTTAGGCAGCTTAGCTTGGACATAAGCCACAACAAGGTCCAGGTCCTTCATGGTGAGGATTAGGCCCCACATTCAACTACATGACAACACTCAAAAAAGAAGAGGACCACATTAGCTCCAATAAAGATTGTAAATGCAACATTGGGAGACAGTAGTTGGTGGAAGTGGGGGGTAGCAATTTTTAGTTGCTAAGAACTAGATGGTGGGTGGTAGTAATATTGTGGTAGCAGTTGCAGTACAGGCATCCCTGCATACTCCAATATAAAATATAACTGAGAACCCATTGTGTAGTGAATTAACATAAAGTGGAATCCTATACCCATTATTTTAAATGAAAAAATAATAACACATTCCCAGTCTATACAAAAATCCCAAACAATTTTCCTGAATATTACTAAAACACTCAAACAACTATATATTAATCCATGAAGGATTTGTTAATAATACAAAACATTTAATATGCCAATACCTAATTAACACTTAATAAACTTATTAATGGGTATTTTTACATTTGGTATACAAAAATTTACAACCTCAAAAGGAAATTACGTTTCCTTCTAAACTACAATGAACATATGCTATGATGTAAACAATAGAAGAATATAGAAATTCTCAAAATGTAGTCCACATGGACTGTGGTTGATAATGCCCCCAGGCATTTGAAAGAATCAAACACTGAGACTGAGGAAGGGCTGAACCCTTAGGTGTGTAAGATGAGAATGATGATACACATGGAATCTGGAACCAAAGTGCCATCCTATGTGGAAAGGGGTACATTCTATGTCCTCTGGATGGGACTCCTGTGCAACTCAAATGTTTTCACCTGAGGGCTTTTGATTTGAATAGTGAATTTTGGGTGAATATTTTTGTAAGTTGTTATAGCTCCATCGCTCCAGGATTGGTCACTGGTGCCTTATTTAGTTCGTTTGGTAAGGTCACGTCTTCCTGGGTATTCTTGATGCTTGTGGATGTTTGTCAATGTCTGGGCATTGAAGAGTTAGGTATTTATTTTAATCTTCACAGTCTGGGCTTGCTTGAACCCCTCCTTCTTGAGAAGGCTTTCCAGATATTCAAAGGGAATTGAGTGTCGTGATCTAAGTCTTTGGTCACTGCAGCCATATCAGCACTGGGGGTGCCCCAAGTCCAGTAATGCTGTGCCTCTTGCCAACTTCTGGTGGTACCACTTTGGTGAACTTGGGTAAGATACGAAAGAATTCCCTGGATTACCAGGCAAAGTCTCTCACTCTCTTCCCTCACTCTCTGTGCTGGGCTGCTTTTGCAAGTTGTTATAATGAATGTCTAGACAGTGAGAGTTTAGGTAGCAAAGGATACCTGTTTAGTAACAGTATCAGTAGCAGTAGTAGTGGTAGTTCTAATTTATTGAAAACTGAAACTACTTAGGAACAAGGTCCCTATTTGTCTCATTCATCAACATATTCCTAGTGTCTAAGTGCAAAGTCTAGCACACTGTAAATTCTTGAAAAACATTTGTTCAGTGAATGAACTGAGCACTAATTGAGTACCAGGCACTAAGCAATTTACCTGAGTTATCTCATTTAATCCTAATATTAACAAATCCATAATGTAGATAGTGTCACTATCCCCATTTTTCAGATGGGGAAACCTAAAGCCCAATATTAAAGAGGAACTTGGCCAACATTACACAATGCATGTGTCAGAGCCAGGGACTTGAACCCCTGTCTTCCAAAGTCCAAAGCCAATGCTTTTAATTACCATCCTATACATGGTTCTCTTCTTTTATTTAGAAATTCAGACACCTGTTTGAGTTCTATAGATTATAGTTTCCTGACACCTTATGTCAGAGACCTTGAAAAAAACTGTTTTTGAGAATTATGAATCCCTTGCACATGATTTTGTTGTTACTGTTAAATCAAGCCTTTAAATGCTATGACATATTTTGTTTTCTTTATTAGCACTAATAATAAATAATTACCATATGTTGAGCCTTTACTATGTGCCAGTCAGACACTGTGCTATTCCATCATTTCAGTTAACCTTCACAACAACCTGATAAGGAAGGTGTTGTTATAATCCCCATTTTACAGATGAGGAAACTGAGGTTTGCAAAAGTTAAGTTGCTTACCTAGGCAAATATAAAGTAATTGAAAGAGCTGGAATTTGAATTCACATGTGTCACATTACAGGGCACATGCTCAGTCACCCACCACACCACTTTGGTGACTAGTTGACAAACCAGCCGATTCGACAAAACAGCAAATCTTACTGTTTCCTTACCAACCACTGTCAGGGACTGTAGAAATCCAATTCCACGGTCCTCTCTTGGCCTCTGCAAATCCTATTGTTCTTCCACGCTCAACCCAATTCCCATTTCCTCTGGGAAGCTCCCCCTGACTCTTGGTGATATACTCCTCAGGGATTGTTCCCTCAGCTCAGTCCCCCTCATCACTGTCTGAATGAGCCTCAAAAGGTTTTCAAATCCTACTGCCCTAAAATGGTCTCCAGCTTCTCTGGTGTAGCTGTCTTCCCGCTCTGTTGGACTACATCAGGAGTTCACACAGTACAAGATTTAGGCTCACTGGCTCTGGCTGCCTGGTTCTCTACCAGCTGGTACAGTGCCATAAACACAGTAGGAACAGGAGAGTGTGGCTGCAGTGCCACAGGATTGATGAGAATTTGGTTTTTAAAAATTAACCTTTATTGTACTGCTTTTCTAATGACCAAAGCAATATACATTTGTTGTTGAGAACTTAGAAAATACACACAAGCAAAATGGAGAAAAAAAAATTTAAAACCCTATCATCCAATCACCTAAAGAGAAATTTTGTTAACAGTTTAACAGCTTTAATGCACAACCTTTCACATCAGTTCTATGCATGTATGTTCATATTCTCCATCCAAAGGGCTCAAAGTATGCAAATGAATTGTAACCTGCTTTTCCTATAAAAAAAACATAGTGAACACTTTGCTATTTTCTTGAGTGTACTTTGATAATATCATCTTTAAAAGACTACAACATATTATAGCACATATGAAGTTGATTTAATGAATTATTTAATATTGAACACTTAGATTGTTTCAAATCCTTTGCTATTAAGACAACTGGAAATAACCTAAATGTTATCACTAGAGGAATAAAGAAAATATTTGCAACCATGAATGCAACCATTCAATGGAATACTACACAGCTGTTATAAAGCTTGATGTAGGATGCTAAGTGATGATATGGACTAATTGCCAAGGCACATTATGAAGCAAAAACAGAAAACTACAATATCACATATGTAAAAGGACATTTATATGTGTGTGTGTGTGTATGTGTGTGTGTGTTTATATGTGCAAAATTTTTATCTGGAAGAATATGTAGATACAAAAAATATAAATCTTTCAGCAATGGTTTTTCCTAGGGAGGCATGGGACTAGCAATGGACAGGAAGAGGTTTTCTTTTTATTATATACCCTTCTGAAACATTTGAATATTTTTATCTTGTGAAATACACACACACACACACACACACACACACAGTACCATAATGAAAAGCCTTGTCACTAAATACTTGTTTATAGTTATGATAGGTCATATTTCAATATGTTAGGGAGGAAAAGGCGGAACAAGTTATACTGGCACTGAGTTCCCAAGAAGGGTAACAAAGGAGTATACATGGAAGAGTATACATGTCCCATGGAAAAACCCAGGAGGCACCCTCTGCCCCATTACAGAGTTGCTAAAGGCCTAGCTTCCCATAGGGATGTCCTATCATAGACTTCAGAGTCCAAAGAGAGAGCAAGGCTTTTGATTCTTGCTCCAAAGCAGTGCTTTGTTAGCTGTGTTCTCTGAAGCTCTCAGAGTCTGCTGAGAGGGACACCAAAGTTCCAGGGGTCGGCTGTCATTTCACTTATAGCAGATTCATTTTTAAAAAAATGTTGTAAGGTACACATAACATAAAATGTATCATCCTAACCATTTTTAAGTGTACAGTTCAGTGGTATTAAGAAAACAGACTCACTTTTAATCTGATTCATACATTGTGTCTCCATCATTAAAAGACATTTGATAGCTAATGCTTTAAACACAGCACTTCCCAACTTTTCCAGGACATGGCACAGATGGAAAATGACAATGTTGTTTGTTTTTTTTTATTTTTGACACACTGAAGTAGAATGATAAATTTGCTCATGGCCAGAGACAAACACTGCTCATGGGCTTTGGCTGCCCCAGTATGTACCAGACCACCTAGAAGGATCAATAGCTCAGGACACTTGTAACGCACTCAAGACACATTGGTATGCCACAACTTCTCAGCTGGAAAGCATCGTTCAAAGGCTTGAGAGAACCAACTCTCAAAATTGAGAATTAAAATAAAAATGCCTGGGTTCAATGCCCTGATTTGAATGGCCTATGATTGGCAAGAACAACCTGCAAAGGGGAGAAGGACAGAAAGGGTCTTCGGAACTAACTGAACCAAATACAGCTGAAGCCCTCTTACACAACTCAATCTGAAGAGAGTGCTATGGGCATCAGTTGGCATGTTTTACAGAGGGCCACTTAATCCAGCAAATCGGTTTAAGTAAATGTCAAAGAACTTCTGTCATTGGCGACATGCACCTGAGTGCAAGTGAAAGCTCACTTTGTTTCTGAGATCTAGCACAGAAAATGGCTCCAGAAGAATTCCACTGCTCATAAAGGTGGGGGGTTACATGCTGTCACTGGGGCTACAACTGCTGAGTTCATTCAAGTCAGACAAAGTTTGGGATCAGAAACACTAAACCAACCCAGTAAGCAGAGAAGCAATTATTAAGACCCAGGCCACACATCCTTTTGTCTGAGCATTGGGCTAAATTCCTGGGAAATAAGGAATATAGGAAGACCCTATAAAAAGCAAACTCCTAAGAACCCAAGAACCCTAAAGAAAGTTGTCTTCATGATAGTGGATTCTGAGAAAAAGAGGCCTAATGGGTAACATCGTGGAGGTAGAGGCAGACCACCTCTAAGGCTTTTCAGGCTCTGTTTTAGAGGCAGAACTTCATTGCTATGCCCAGGCAGTCTCTCTTTCTTTCATAATAACTAATGTTTATGAACATTTACCATATGCCAGGCAGTGTACATGCTTTATTCCATTTAATCCAGAGGATTAAATGAGTTAATCCAAGTAAAGCAGTGAGGATAGTGTCTAGCATATAATAGACAATAAATATGAGCTGAAACAAACAAAAAACACTCTAAGGTGGATATAATATCATCCATGCTTAATGTTTGTGGCAACTCATGCCCACAGAGGTGAGATAACTTGCCTAAGGTCAAATCAAAAGTAAATAGCAAAGCTGGGATGCAAACATTCTGATTTTAAACCACTATACTATGTTATTCCATCAATCCAAGCAGCCAACCAACCAATCAATGAGCATGTTTCTAGGCACCTATTGTTTCACGTACTTTCAATATAGACATGATTAAGTTTCAGGTCCTGTCCTCAAGAAACCAAGAGTCTAGTCTAGTAGTTCTCACCAGGGGTCATGCACAAGAAGAGACAGAGTTGCAGCTAATGCTTCCTTCACAGGAGTGTCCCAGAACCCACAGCACATCTTTTCTATGTTGTTCCTCTACTATTTAAGTTAAGTAGGCTTATAAGAAATCCATTATAAATGAACATATATATATTGCATTTTTTAAAAATTTGAGACCCTCTGTCTGTTGGGGAGGCAGACTTAGAAATCAGTAACTGCAATATGGCCTGTGTATCAGGCTGTAGGCACACAGAGGAGGGAATCATTAATTCCATCTGGGGCTGAAGAAAGATTGAAAATGCGGGTGGGTATCAAGGAGGACATTACCTTCTCTTCCAAAACATTATAGAAGATGAGGCAGGGAAAAGCAGTCAGCCCTAGAATAGGAAAAGGGACAAAGATAGACACAATCTATCTTTTTGACCTAAGAGTAACCTAGGGAGAGAAAAGACCAAGAAAGAGAAGGCAAAGAAAAGGGATTCTCAAGAGGGGAAACCCAATGAGGGAAGAATACAAGTTCTCCACCACCAGATTTTAATGTGTAACAAAACTCATGAAGATTTCTTTGGAACTTAAAGATATAGATCAAAGTGGGAAAGTGGGAAGAAATACAAAGCACAAAGGGTATTCTTAAGTAGCTCCTTTTTTGATTGTCATAAGTCTTAATACCAGTTTGAACTGTTTCAAGCTGCCTTAGTTGCCTTAGTACCCTTTAGTTAATTGTAATGCTAAAGGACAATACTAATGGACAGTAGTATTGCCTAATGGACAGTGCATGCTTACTGTGCATGCTTAACCTGTATTGTATGTAAATATACAATGATGCAGAGAGAGAGAGCTCTGCGTCACTGGCCAGAAAGGCATTTAAGCCTCCACAAACAGGCAGGTAGTATGGGTCTTACTCTCCGAAGATCTCCAGCCACTGCCCGGGAGTGAGTGCCAGGAGGATTCCTGTCTTGACTAGGAACGAGAGCTTCATGTAAGTAATCTCCAGTAAACACACCTAATTCACCATGCTGGATTGGTCTGGGTCATTTCTTTGGTCCATTGGTCTCTCAGCACACATTTCAGTTTGGAGGGCAGTTTTTCTACACTATCCCAGGATTTTCCCAAAACACTCAGAAGAAAGGAAAAACAAGAGTCTGAGGAATCATGCTCTGAGGTCATACTGAAACCAAATGCTCAGTTTGCGGTGGAGGTAGGGGTGTGTGTGAGTGCGCGCGCACGTGCATGTGTGTAGGAGGAGGAGGAGAAGGAGGTAACAGTATTTCTATAAGTCTTGGGGGGGGGAGAAAATACAGAGTGTAGTGCAGCCAAAAGGGACTTACTTAATTCTACCATAACTTCTAGAATGCATCCAGGAATTCTAGAATGGAACTAAAGTTTGTGCTGACTCTTAAAAAACTCACAGGAATTAGCCACATAAAGGGGGAATGGGCCAGTAGGAAGAACTAAAGCACTAAGGCAACCCAGAGAATAATAGAGTTGGTGAACTTTAGATCCTTTGGCTTGGCTGGAGTTTTGGGGTACACAGAAGGAGTGATGAGAGATGAGGCTGGAGAGAGAGAAAGGAAAGATCAAAGGTAGTGATAAATGATCTCATACACTGAGGCAGTTCCTGGCTGCTGCTCCCTCAAAGCCTCAGCTTCTCCGGAGGACAAGCACTTTTCATTCATTCCCCTCTCTGTAGTGTAGTAGAGGGCAAGCAAGGAAGTGGCTAGAGAGTTCATTTCAGTATAAATGAATATATTTCAGCAATATATTTCAACAACATAAAACACAACTGATTATTGTCATTTACCTGATTTTGGAATTGGGACATTTAGGTACAATTGTGCACATCAATATAAAAACACTGTGCAAATTGCACAGTAATTCCAACAGAAAAAAAAGAAATGCAAACTTAATGAACTGTACTCAGAGTGCTTGATGAAGTTGGAGTTATAGATGATGAAGGCAGGAATGGAAATAGACTCACCAAGCTCGCTTTTTCTGGGATTCCTCCCATTGGCCATGGCTGCAAATGATTGGCCATAACACCCTGAAAGCTCATGCACTGAATTTTGTTCTGAGGCTTGGAATTGCAGAAGGACATGAGGAGAAGGGGGGATGACCCTCATGTGGGCTGCTGGCAGATCTCATGTGTGGGCTGTCCCTGTGTCCACTGATTTGCACTGGCAGGCAGACATCTGTAGTGAGGGCAAGTGATACACTTGGAATGGCTTTTTGAAGACAAAGACTCACTGAAACCACTTGCAGGCAAGTGAAGAGAAGAGAAACAGAGTGTCCTACACTTCAAGTGGGAGTGAAAAAAGGAAACTGATGGGCAGAGACAGAGTATAGTGCTCTGGAAGCCAGGGAGAAAAGGGGTTGCTAGTAGGATGGGGAAAGCAAAAGTATCAAATAAAGAAGAGAAGGTCTCAGTGACAGGAGACTATGAGAAGGGAGATGGAAATCATACCAGCTCTTACCTAGAGAGCTTTAATTCAAGGTTTCTGAGAGGCCAAAATCATTTTGGATGCACTAAAAGCAATAAAGTCATCTTCAAGGAGCAAGTAGCTCCTATGTTGCTTCCAAAAATCTTTCTGTAGTGAAACTCACTGACATACTATTATTCAATTGTCCTCAGCTTTAGAAGGCAGTCCTTGAAGACAAAAATAATTTGTGATATAGCTGAATTATAGGAAAAGAAATCATATAAAAAAGACACCTGCACTTGTATGTTTATCGCAGCACTACACACACATGCACACACACACACATCCCATGGAATACTATTCAGCCACTGAAAGGAATGAAATTACATCTTTTGCAGCAACATAGATGGAACTGGAGGCCATTATCCTAAGTGAAGTAACTCGGCAACAGAAAGTCAAATACTGCATGTTTTCACTTACTATAAGTGGAAGCTAAATAACAGGTACACATGGACATACAGTGTGGAATAACACATTGGAGACTCAGAAGGGTGGAAGGGTGGGAGGGAGTGAGGGATGAGAAATTACTTAATGGGTACAATGTACATTATTCAAGTGATAGGTACCCTAAAAGCCCAGACTTCACCATTGTACAATATATGCATGCAACAAAACTGCATTTATACCCTCTAAATCGATAAAAATAAAAAAGTTAAATCAATGCTTTTCGGTCTTTTCTTTGTTTTATTATAGTTATATAAGAATATGCACTTTTCTTAAAACACTGCTTTAGTTGAATCCCATGAAATTTGCATGTGTTATAGTCATTTGTACTTTAGTTCCAAAATTTCCTTATTTCAATTTTTATTCCTCTCCTGCAGAGATTACTGACAAATGTAGTATTCTTTTTACAAGCTATTGGAGTTTTTCTAGTTATCTTTAATGCTATTGAATTCTGCCTTAATTTTATAGGGGCTAGAGTAAATATTCTGCTTAAAAATGTGAAATTTTTTGACGCTTTCTATATGGCCGACCATATGGTTGACTTTGGTAAATAGTTCATATACAGAAGAATAAACATGAATTTGCCAATTTTGAGTATACTATTTTCTCTCTTTATATATCTATTATATGAAGTTTGTTAATTAGGTACTGAAGATCTTTTTGTCCTGTGAGATTTCTTGCCTACTTATCCTATCTCTATAGATAATTGGGCTGAAAGTCTCCCTCTGAATGATTGTGGATTTGTCTATTTCTATTATTTCCCTATATATTTGAAGCCATGTTAGGGGCTGCATACACAGTTAAGATTGTCATATCTTCAATTGATGACATGTATGTTGACTGGACTGGTGACTGGACTTTTACCATTGCAAAATAGTTCTCTTTATTTCTAGTAATGCTTCATGTCTTAAAGTCTTCATTACTAGATATTAGAATAATTATGCAAACTTTATTTTGTTAACATTTATATGGCATAAAAATATCCAAGGAAATTTCCAGGAAAATTATAAAGAACATGCTATATATTCCTAGAAAATTAAGGCTAATTTAAAGTATTGCGGTTACAAGTAGTATGAAATGTAAAACTACACAGCAGATATAGAAAAGTTTTAGGGGATGAATGGTTGAATTTCTGAGCAGCTCTAGTACATACTGAAAACATTTGATCCACTGTCCTCATCTCCCAAATTCCAAATCCCAAATCCAAGAAGGCTGTTTAGACTTAAGTACTCAGCAATTAGTACAATATTCATCTAGGCCAGGGCTTATAAGATCAGTGTATCTCCCATAATTACCTACAAAATGTGCGCACATAGGTATTTCTCTGGGGAAGAGAACCAATATCTTCTATCTGATTCCCAGTGTGGTCAAAGACCCCTCCAAAATGAAGAACCTCTTCTAGACATGTTTTATTTAGAAAGAACAGCTTATTTAAATAAACATTGGTTTATTTACAAACTAATGAGGTTTTCTGAGTATTAGTACTTGCTATTTTATATCTACCAATTGACACTAGCCAATTGAGCAACACACATGGAAACCTACTTTGCAGAATGAAAACTCCTAAACTGCTTAAGCTGATGGAATTGGGGAATTTGGCTAAGTTAAAATTTAGCATACAGTCTAATATTACTAACAACCACCAACTTCACTGTAGGTACTATTTCCAAGTCTAAAAAGTGAGAGGCTATCTTGTAAACAATGCAAACTTAGTACAGTTTTGGCCAGGAAATATTATAGATTAGCAGTTATTGTACTTTTAGTTAATTACATTTCTTTCAGTGCCAGAAAGGAAATAATTCCACCAGATGCAATGCTGTTGGATGATTGCATGGGAGACTGTTACTCCATTCTTACTGACTAAGACTATCAAAATTATCAGCAGGTAATATTCAGATAATATTGGCAGATAATTATATCATTCCAGAAACATCACTGGAAGTAAATGATTCATTTAAAAAATATGAATGGATATTAGATACTATGTTCTATAGAGTTGGTAGCTAAAGAGCAAGAATAATGCAAAAGAAAAAAATGAGGATGATGAGGAATGTACTTCTGTCAGTGGAATGAATGCTTTCAGAATTGGGTGTGTTTCTATAGATGGAGTCCCTTACTGGAGACCCTCCTGAGTGGCTAGTCACAGGAAGGCAGATGAAAGTACTCTTAACGAAGAGAACAGTGTGTCACATCTATCTCTTCAGCCCAAATGGAAAATAATGGCCATCCCTGGTATTACCTTTGAGTTACCAAGAGAGAACAAGAGTTATCAGAAAAACATCAAAGATTGCCTGAGGCCCAGGTTATCTTGTCCTTTGATTCTCAGCAAGCTGCCTCCATTGCTATTAGCAATTCTTTGGACAGAAGCTTTCACAAGCACAGTAGGAAAAACAAAGGTTCCCGCTTTACACAGTAGCTGTGTTCTTAGGAAGTTAGGTATAAATTGTGGACTAAAAATCAATGAATCAGTGAACAGTTGATTCTATTAAAATAATGTTTTTATTTTCTAGTATGGCCTTTTGCAATAATTATATACATATAAAATGTATATTTTTTGTTATTTATATAACATATATTTATATTTTTCTTATTGAACTGTACACACACACACACAAACACACACACACATACTGGATTGAGCTATTTTACTCTACATACTTAGGGGGAAAATCTTTAGGTTAGTTCACTATTCAATAAGGAAAAAATACAGAGTGGTAGTCAGGTTTTGAGTTTAGCAAACTAGCATTTTCTAAATTTTCAGTTCATGGAATTTTTTATTTACTTGGTTTTATAAACTAGATCCTATATTAAATGCCTATTTAAAGGAATAGGCAAGGAATCTAGGAATCTAGGCAAGGAATCATCTTTTGATCATTGTCATGCTAAGCACCCAAATTTTATGGAACTGTGTATTCAGAATTTTGCTTATCAGATGTTCTGGGAAATGGAGGCACATGGCTACTCGATGTGGGGAACAAGCTTCAGAGGTCCTTTCTTTGCTAGTCATTATCCCATTATCCTGCAGCACATTAGTTCTACTAATTTGGGAGAAGGGTCTATGGGGAAATACTGGACCACAAGTAGTTTTTCATTCTTAAATAGCAAGGAGCAGAACAAAAGCAAAGGACAACTAAAGGTCTTCTGTCCCAGATCTTCTTCCTCGGGTGAGAAAATAATTCTGGTCTGGGCTCCTGCCTACCTCTCAGCTCTGGAGGGGGTGGGAGCATAAGAAGTGACAAACACATTTGGATATTTTCAGACTTGAACAGAGACAAAAAGCATGGAGGATACAGAAAACGCACATTCACTCCAGAGGTTATTGACAAGATTAATTACCTCATAACTGCTTTAATAAAATGACTACAAGCATATTGCAACTATAATTATCCATAAAAATCCTAATGAATTCAATTTCTCCAGAAATCACCCTGCTGCAACTGGTGAGTGTAGGAGAAGCAGGGGGGAGGAGGCAATCCAGCTCCTAGGAGGGAAGGCGGGAGGGAAGGAGAGGGAGAGATGGTTGGTGTCTAATTAGGTCAAGAACATAGGGGTGGATGGTGTTTATTCTGGCTTTCACCTTGTGATGTTTCACATTGATCTATGAGCCCCATTTTTAGATGTCAATGTTTCTGTTGAAACGAATTCCAAACATCACTGTCTCTTTCCTTTTCCTCCTCACCACCCCACCAGTGTGAGAGAGTGTGTGTGTGTATGTGTGTGCGTGTCTACAAATATACATAGATCTATATTCATGAATTTGGCTCAAATCCTCTTTGCAAAATGTACATTATAAGAGACAGAGCCAACTGTCATCCTGATCAAACTGGTCCTGGACAAACTAAGAGGAAGGAAATGTTGGTCTGGGGTGGCCCCCACACTTTCTGTTTCCCGTTACCTACTTGGGGACCTAGCCCACCCCCAGGACCCTCATGTTGCCTCTGGGCTACTTAGGTACATTTTCCAGTTCCTTTCTCCAAGGCAAGGACCCACTCAGAGTTGGTCCTGCATCCCTCTCCCTTATGCAAAATATCCCTATCTTGGGTCCTATTCCCACAAACTCCTGCCACCCCCTAGCTGTCTAACTGGAAATGTAATGATAAAGGAATGTATTTTAGACTGGAAGTTAGAATGACCCTATACCATCTAATGGACGTGTAGTTCACAGGCGAATCACTTGATTTTTCTAAGCCTCAGTTTCTCTGACTCTTAATTTCCTTCTTTGGAAAAAATGGTTCAATAATTAAGTTTGCATGATCTATTTCACAGGGGATCCAATGAGATCTAAAAGAAAAGAACTAACATTTGTGGAATGCTTTCACTATTTTCATAGATATTGTCTCAATTAATTCCCAAAACAACAATTCTGTGCTAAATATGTGTTACTATACTCACATTATAAACAGGGAAATTGAGAATTAAAAATGGTCAGCAATGTGTTCAAGGTTATCCAGCTAGTATGGACAGCAGTAGTGTATGCTAGGTCCACAGACTCTCTCTGTCCAGTGCTCTTTCTACTAAACAATACTGAACTGTACAAGCAGAAATGTGCAATATTCATAAAAAGCATTACTACTGTCCTTATTTGATCATTGTGCTAACAGCTCGTATCATGACTCCCCGAGATGATCCTACCTCTTTGGTCAGGACTGTCACTGTGTGTTGTCACCTCTCCATATGCCATGCCTTGGCTCATTTTGCAATTTGAAAATATAAGTATTCAGATTCTACCCGATTCATAAAGCCTTCCATCATTATTTCACCCTGTATTAACAGCTTCCTTCTTTGAAGACCTATAAACTTGCTCTTGTTTACCAATAAATATAGCTTTGCTTTTTAAATACTTCCAAACTGGCCTGCAGTTACTCATTCCAATGAGCAAGAGCCACAGTTTTTTAGTCTCTATTGAATTCCAGATTATAATTTGAATAATCAAAGTTTCTCTACTTCCAAAACTCTGCAATCCTTCCTTGAGCAGCTCTATAGCCTACTGTTTTCTGACAGATACATGTCTGCAATATACAATATTGAATACTTCATGTTGTCTGCACATGTCTCATGTTTACCTACAGGGCAGTGCTGTGATTAAGGGTACAGTCTTTAGAGTCAAGATGCTTGATTTCAAATGTCAGCTCCCACTTACTAGCTGTGTACCTTGGTGAGCTGTATAATCTCTCTGAGCCTCAGCTTTCTCACCTGCAAAATGGGGATAATAATAGTACCTATCTCACCTACCTCATATGGTTGTGGTAAAGATTAAAAGAGTGTGTATGATAGAGTAAACAGACAACTTACAGAATGGGAGAAAATTTTCACATGCTACACATCCGATAAAGGGCTGATAACCAGAATATATTTAGAACTCAGGAAAATCAGCAAGAAAAAATCAAACAACCCTATCAAAAAGTGGGCAAAGGGCATGAACAGAAACTTTTCAAAAGAAGACAGAATAATGGCCAAAAAACATATGAAAAACTGCTCAACATCTATAATC
>CAUYSK010053660.1:0-30389 GCA_963575035.1 Avahi laniger | reverse complement strand
CAGAATACCACGATACACCTATTAGAATGACCAACATTCAAAACACTGACAAAAACAAATACTGGAAAAGAGACACAAGAATTCTCATTCATTGCATTCACTGGGAATGCAAATTGGTACAGATACTTTGGAAGACATTTGGTACTTTCATACAAAAGTAAACACACTCTTACCAAACAATCCAGTCATTGTACTCTTTGGTATGAACCTAAATGAGTTGAAAACTTATGTCTATACAAAAACCTACACATGAATGTTTATAGCAGCATATAATTACCAAAACATGGAAGCAACCAAAATGTCCTTTGGTGCAGAAGGGATAAATAAACTGTGGTATATGCAGACAATGAACTATTACTCAGTACTAAAAAGAAATAAGCTATTGAGCCATGGAAAACTATGGAGGAACCTTAAATACATATTACTAAGTAAAGAAGTAAGCCAATCTGAAAAGGCTACATACTATATGACTCTAAATATACCATATGCTGGAAAAGACAAAAACCACGAAGACATTAAAAAGATTAGTGACTGCCAGGGGTTGGGGTAGGAATGGGTGAAGGCAGAGAACAAAAAATTCTTAAGTCAGTGAAATTATTCTGTATGATAATTCTCTGTGTGTGTGTGTTTGTGTATATATATATATATATATATATATATATATATATATGTATATATACACACTATATAATGTATATAGAGATCGTTATACATTTGTCCAAACCCATAGTACACAAAGCATTGAGTGAACCCTAATGTAGACTATATACGATGAGTGATCATGAGGTGTGGATGTGGGTTCATCAATTGTAACAAATGTACCACTCCTAGTGCAGGATGTTGAAAAGTGGAAAGGTGGGGAAAAGATATGTATGTGAACTCTGTACCTTTTGATTACTTTGGCTGTGAACACAAGACAGCTCTAAAAATGTAGTTTTTTAATTAAAAAATTTTAAAACCTTTAACCTGCATTTGGGTGAGGCAAAGACATAAAGTGTAACTAGAATGTTTGTACCCTCACAATACCTTGGAATAAAAAAAAAAAATTTAAAACCAGTTTAACCATAAGTGTGTAAGTACATCACAGGGGACATGCAGATTTTCACTACAAGTTTACAGATAGCATATCTTTTTATTGTCCTTAGGATATCTATATTTACAAAAGTTATAGGTTTTCATCTGTTTTTCCTATTTTGCTATATTCATATATCTTTTTTTCTTGAATGAATTACATATTTTTCAAATTTATCTTTTCTTAAAAACCAACTGGAAAAATTAATAGATTTTGTACTGTATCATCTTTCAAGGCATATGATTTAATCAATTAAATCACACTCAACTCTGACCTTGGAAAATGTTTTGAAACATTTGGTAGTTTCTACCGCCCTTAATTCCATTGCATGGAATTTTGTGACAGAAAAAAATCGATGTTTTTCAGTTGAAATTCAGACATAATATGAACACAATTTTTAATCAGTAATATATTTAGGGTAAGAAACATTTTACTTACATGAATACACTCTATGGCCTATTTTATCTCAGTCTATTGTCATTACGAGAATAGGGTATGTGGTCATCAGAATAATGTCACTTATATTACTCTAAGTTTGTTCTAGGGACAAGCAGAAATTTTTACATTAATTGAACTCCCATACGGATTCATATGGTCACTAAATTTAGCTATGTCTAACAAAAATTAAAGTTTATTAATAATACTAATGGTAGGAAGGAGACAGAAAGTAATATTCCTGTTGGAAAGATTTCTTTCATTCTAATAAATAGTTATCAAACACTGTCAAATTGCATGAAAAACAATATTCATGGTTCCTTGGTGTATGGAAAAGTAGCTCCTCTAAGGAATACTTAAAAACATATATTAACTAGTAGAACAGGGTCATTCATCAATCTTCGTATCTGAAAAAGCTAGAAGCTATGCTGGCTTCCTGCTCTCTGTGTCACCTTCAGGAACATTCTTCCCTTTCCTTAAAGAATAGTACACATTTGCATTGAACAGATCTATGGTCCAGCCTTGGAGAATCCAAGAAGTTCAACAGCTTCTCTTCATCCTGTCTCATGTTCTTGGTCCTTTTCAGTTCAAACTTGTAGTGTCTTTGCTTGTAAAACTCTATCTCTATTCCTGGCATCTGCTGAGATGGCTGAGTAAGTCCAGGAATTGCACTAACGATCTTTTTATGGAATGGTTGTTCAGCACACCTTTAGTGGTTTCTTCAGAGCAAGCTTCCTGAATATTTTGCAAAATGAAGATGGGGGCTGGGCACGGTGGCTCACGCCTGTAATCCTAGCACTCTGGGAGGCCGAGGCGGGCAGATCATTTGAGCTCAGGAGTTCGAGACCAGCCTGAGCAAGAGCGAGACCCCGTTTCTACTAAAAAAAATAGAAAGAAATTATCTGTACAACTAAAAATATACAGAAAAAATTAGCTGGGCATAGTGGTGCATGCCTGTAGTCCCAGCTACTCGGAAGGCTGAGGCAGGAGGATGGCTTGAGCCCAGGAGTTTGAGGTTGCTGTGAGCTAGGCTGACGCCATGGCACTCACTCTAGCCAGCGCAACAGAGTGAGACTCAATCTCAAAAAAAAAACAAAAAAAACCAAAATGAAGATGGGAATTTTCAAATTGAAATCTTCAAATTCTGGTTCCTGTTTTCTTAATAATTATCCTTACATTTATCTCTCTCCTTTCACATTTTACTAAAAGCAGTCAATAGGAACAAAGTTGCTCTTTCAACATTTTGTTTAGAAATCTTTACCCAAATCCAAAGTCATGACTAACAAGTTCTACCTTTGCCAATATACTGGAAAACTGTTCAGCTAAGTTCTTTACCACTTTGTAACAAAGAATGCCTTTCCTCCAGTATCACATAAGATGTTACTCATTTTCATCTCAGCCCTAACGTTCACATTTCTAACGTACACCTCAAAACTCTTCCAGCTTCAACTCATTAACCAGTTTCAAAGTGGCTTCTGCATGTTTAGGTATTGGTTGCAGCAGCATCCCACTTCTTGGAAATAAAATCTGTGTTAGTCTGCTCAGGCGGTCGTAATAAAATATCATAGAATGAGTGGGTTAAACAACAGAAATTTATTTCTTACAGTTCTGGAGGCTGGAAAGTCTAAATTTGAGGTGCCAACTGATTCAGTTTGAGGTGAGAGCTCTCTTCCTGGCTTGCAGAAAGCTTCTGTCTCTGTTTGTCTTGGTGGAGAGAGAAATAAGGGCAAGCTTTTCAGTTTCTCTTTTTACAAGGACATTATGTTATTAAGTTTGTGCTGCTGTAACAAAGTACTATAGACGAGGTGGCTTATAAATAGCAAATATTTATTTCTTTCAGATCTGCAGGCTGAACATTTAAGATCAGGGTGCCAATATAGTCATATTCTGGAGAGGATCTTCTTCCATGTTGAAGATTGCCAACCTCTGGCTGGGTCTTCACATGGTAGAAAAGAGGGAAGAGAGCTTCTGGCATCTCTTTCAGAAGAGCACTAACCTCATTCATGGGACTCTACACTCATGACCTAATGTTTTCTCAAAGCCCCTATCTCCTAATCCAATTTTATAGGTAAAAATTTTAACATTCAAATTTTGAGGAAACACAGGTATTCAGTCCATAAAGGTGCTAATTCTGTTAATGGATAATATGAGGCTCATCTTTATGACTTCATTCAACCTTATTTACTTTCTTATAGACTCTATCTCCAAATATAGTAATGTTCAGGGTTTTGAATTTTAGTGGACACAATTCAGTCCAGAGCCATGTTTTAAACTGTAAGTTCTATAAAGAATTTTAGAAGGACTAAAAAAACATGGGACTTCAGTCATGAAGAATGTGAAATTTGAATACAGATATGAAGAGTTAGGAGATTCTGTTTTTATCCGCATGTCTGATTAGTTACCCTGATCAACCCATTCTCTGAAAACATAAAATAGTTGCTTAAATGTTTAAACACTTATTTAATTGTTCATATGCTGAGACCAAACAGCAAGTGAAAGTGGAATCCAGAGAAGGAAGTATAGACAGAAACTTGCATTTACCTTGAAAACATTTGATGAAGTAAATAAATTCTAGTTTCTTTTTCATGGCCTCAGGGAAAATTGGCACAGAGCCATCTACCTATGTTACAAGACCCCAGCTTCCCTCTCCCTCCTGCAAAAAATGAGTACTTTATGACTCAGAGCATTAAGTATAAAATATGAATACTTTTTTTCCACTGCTGCGGAGATTTCTGGGAAAATACCTTGCTTGGAAAATATTGCTAAATGGACAGGAAAGTCCCCTAAGAGATTTAGTAAACACAAGCAAGCCCCCAGGCAAGTTCTCAGTCTTAATACATGCCCCATACTTGTCATTAAAATTTTAAGTTATGAATATATTTTTATGCAATAATGGGAATTATATTATCTGCAAGCATCTGCTAGCAGTGATCACATGTCTCCTGCATAGGAACCTGATTACAACTCAGGCCTCAATAAAACCTACACATAATTTTCCAAGAAGCGAGACCTCAAAAATATAAGGCAATAGAGCAGCATAAGCAAGAGCAAGAATAGATGATAAATAGGCTAAGCATTACCACTATGATTACCGACCAAGGAAGTCAAAAATATTAAATACTTTTATTTAGTGTGTTTGACAAAAGAAAATATTGGGAGGAATTGGCAAGTAACAATCATGAGATTAAAAATTATCAAGTTGGTTTGAAAATAATACTTCTCTAAGAAAAAAAAAGTTAGAAAATATTAGTTAGATTTGGCAACAAATATGACTCAACTAGAGTGTGAATTTGTGATTTGGAAAGAAAGAAAAACATAAAAAAGTTAGTATTGCATTGGTTAGAAACCAAGCTATAGATCTTGCCCACACTCAAGAGGAGGACTTCATATAATGTTGTCAGGATAATTGAGGCCCATCTTAGAATATGCCTGCTCAGTCTACCACCCTTCCACCCAAATACACAATCCAATATACAATGGTGGGATTGGTGTAGGTTGACAACTATTAAAATTCTTATTCAAAACGGGAAAAATTTGGAGGTAGAAAGTGACCACTGGTCTAGAGAAGTTCTGAAATCCAGTTTGGCAAATGCTAGAAATTCTTTCAATAAGCTTTAAAGCCTAGGAATAATTTTCACTGGTTTTTAGCTCTGCCTTCTAGACTCTGGTTTATGCCCTCTGAGTTATTTTTCCTATTTAATGAAATGTAACATGTTTGCAGCTAAGTAATTTTATCAGCCTGCTGCCTATCAATAGAATTTTGGGCATCAAAATATACTTCCCATAATTTTGTACTCTCTCTGAATCTTTCAACCTAGTTGGTAGATTCTTTGTTGAAATAATTTTCTCAAATAATTTTTGGACTCCTGCTAATTTGAAGAGGCTATTAATTAAATCATGCTTTCTTTTTGTTAACAGTTCATTCCTCATATTATTTCTCTTCTATTATATTTCATTATAAGCAATATGAAGAAACCAAGCAGCAGTTTAACACCTTGTCTGAAAATCTCCTTAGCTACAAACCATATTTATCACTTACTTGTGCAGCTTTCCACTTAACTATTGGCAGCACTTTTGGTAACTTTTCTGCCACCACATAAAAATAATTACCCTTCTTCCAGTTTTAATATGTTCCTCACTTTTTTTTACATCCTTCAAGTCCATGTTTCTAATAATAACCTGTTCAGGGAAAATTAGACTTTCTATTTTATATCATCATAATTTGTTCAGCCTCATAAATTGCCCCATTTTAAAGCCACTTTCACAAAATTAGATATTTGTTACCATGAAACCCTACTTTCAGATATTATTATACAAATGTCTATACCATGTATTATTTCATAAGAAAACTATCATAACTTTACCAGCAGAAAATAACATGTATTTATGATCTCACAGTTTCGGTGGACCAGAAGTCCAGATATAGTTTAGCTTGGTCCTCTTCAAAGCTACAGGGAAGGGTGCCATCCATAAGACAAGGTCTGTGTATTTATCTGAAAGTACAACTTGAGAAGGATCTCAAGTTCCTTGATCTTCCAGGCTCAAATGGATTCTTGTCAGCATTAAGTTCCATGCAGCCTTCCATACTGAGATCCTCAATATCTAATTGTACATTATTAGCCAAAGGCTATCTTAAGTTCTTATCAAGAGGGCAACATACAGCATCATTATAGCTTGTTTTTTTGTTCAAAGCCAGAGATGGAAAGAGTCAGATCTCAAATCTGAGATTACAGTTGTATGTAACATGATCATGGAGGTGGAAACTTTTATCAAATTGTTTTAATTTGAAGCAAGTCACAGATCTTTCCCACACTCAAGTATTATAGATTATACAAGGAGATCAGGTGATATCGCCAAAAGATGGTGATAACTCTAGCTCAGCATAGACTCTGTTCCCCATAGCTTCTAAGGAATAATAATGGAAGTTAGAAAACATCGGCTATAGCTTCAATACAATGGAATATTATCTCAGTAGAATGGTGGAGAGGGAAAAAATAGTTTTAAACAAAGAAAAACTATTTTACTATACTGACTTTAATTAATATAAATTATAAGATAATTAAAAGCAAAAGAAAATTCAAATGGAAAGCTTGGATTGTAAGGAGGAATAGTTATCAAATGATAAGCCTAAAGTTAAACATAAATGATAATTGAATTGAGAATTAATCTTTTGACTTTCAAAGATTTAAACTAAAATACCAAAGAAATAAACGGACAGGAGGGAGATTATGAGAGTCAAAATATTAAAAAACTTTGTATTGCTTGAATTAGAAAAAAGATTGTGGTTTACTTTTTTTTCAGGGTTGCATATATTTTATTTATTTATTTATTTATTTTTTAATTGAAGAATATTATGGGGATACAAACATTTTGGTTACATATATTACCTTAGTCTCGCCCAAGCCAGGGCTACAAGTGCACTCTTCCCCCATATAATGTGCTCTGCACCCATTTGTTGTGAGTCTATCCACCCCCTTCAACCTCCTCCCCCCTGACTGGCACCCAGTGAATATTACTACCATGTGAGCATCTTAGTGTTGATCAATTAGTACCAATGTACCAGTGTGTACATGTGGTGCTTGTTTTTCCATTCTTGTGATACCTCACTTTGAAGGATGGGCTCGAACTCTATCCAGGATAATATAAGAGGTGCTAGTTCACCATTGTTTTTTGTAGTTGAGTAGCATTCCATGGTATACATATACACATTTTATTAGTCCACTCATGTATTGAATTGTGCTGCCATAAAAATTCGAGTGCAGATGTCTTTATTATACAATGTCTTTTTTTCCTTTCGGTAGATGCCTAGCAGTGGGACTGCTGGATCAAATGGCATTTCTATTTTTAGCTCTTTAAAATATTTCCAGTTTACTTTCCACAGGATTGTACTAATTTGTAGTCCCAACAGCAGAATAAGAGTGTTCCAATCACTCCACATCCACACCAGCATTTGTTTCTTGGGAAGTTTTTGATAAAGGCCATTTTCACTGGAGTTAGGTGATATCACACTGTGGTTTTGATTTGCATTTCCCTAATGATTAGAGATGTTGAATATTTTTGTACATGTTTGCTGGGCATTATTCTGTCTTCTTTTGAAAAGTTTCTGTTCCTGTCCTTTGCCTATTTTTGATGGGGTTGTTTGATTTTTCCTTGTTAATTGTCTTAAGTTCTATATTGGTTCTTGTTATCAGCCCTTTATCTGATGCGTAAAATGAAAATATTTTCTCCCATTCTGTAGGTTGTCTATTCACTTTAATGATAGTTTCCTTGGCTGTGCAGAAACTTTTTTAATTTTATCAGGTCCCATTTATTTATTTATATTGCTGCTGTGATTGTTTGGGGGGGGGGGTCTTCTTCATAAATTCTTTGCCTAGACTGATGCCTATATGAGCTTTCCCAACATTTTCTTCTGTCTTAGGTTTAAGTCTGTTATCTATCATGAGTTGATTTTTGTGAGAGGTGAGAGGTGGGGATCCAGTTTCAATCTTTTGCATGTGGTTATCCAGTTTTCCCAGCACCATTTATTGAATAGAGATTCTTTCCTCCAATGTATATTTTTGTTGGCTTTGTCAAAGAGTAGATGACAATATGAGGATTTTTTTTTTATCTAGGTTCTCAGTCCTGTTCCAAAGGTCTATATTTCTGTTCTTGTTCCATTATTATGTTGTTTAGGTTCCTATATCCTTGTAATAAAGCTTGAAGTCTGGTAGAATGATGCCTCCAAATTTGCTCTTTTTGTTTAAGATTGCTTTGGCTATAGGAGGTCTTTTCTGGTTCCATGTGAAATGTAAAATTATTTTTTCTAGATTTGTAAGGAATGATGATGGTATTTTGATAGGGATCTCATTAGTTCTGTAGATCACTTTAGGTATTATGGACATTTTAAGAATATTGATTCTGCCAATCCATGGGCATGGTTGTGTTTTCCATCTGTTACATTTTCTACAATTTCTTTTCTCAATGCCTCCTGTTCTCCCTGTGTAGGTCTCTCACCCTCTTTGTTAAATATATTCCTAAATAGTTAATTTTCTTTGATGGTGTTGTGAAAGATGTTGTGTCTTTGATTTCATTGTTGGCGTGACTGTTATTGGTGTATATGAATGCCACTGATTTTTGTGCGTTGATTTTGTATCCTGAGACTTTACTGAATTCATTTATCAATTCCTGGAGTCTCTTGGTTGAATCCTCAGTATTTTCTAGACATAATATCATGTTGTCAACAAAGACGGAGAGTTCGATCTCTTCTACCCCTTTTTGCACACCCTTAATTCTCCTCTCTTGTCTGATTGCTCTGGTAGGACTTTCAGCATTATGTTGAATAGAACTGAAGATAGTGGGCAAACTTGTCTGGTTTCAGTTCTAAGCAGTACATATGTGTTATTCTTGCAAACATTGTTCTTTGAAGCCCCCTAAGAAAGATATAATTTTGCAAGTAAACATATTCTTCCGATTTTTATTTCTTCCAGAAACACGAGTTTAGCTACTTTCAGGTACTCAAAAAGATACTCCATTTCTAGCTTTCAGTACTGCTAGAAGGATTGGTATATGCAAGGGATGAACATTTATTTGAAGGAAACTTGTTTTATTTCATTAAGAGTCAGTTCACCATCTATAAAGTGGAGATAGCTGCTCTGTACTCTTCACAGGCTGTAAATAGGGTCAAATGATATAATACAGGAAAATTATTTTGGAAACTCTCTCAGATATTGTAGCTGTTATAAAAGTGAACTTATGTGCTCCAAAGTATATAGATCATAATTGTAAAGTATGTGGTTATGGTTTAGGTGGACTAAAGAATTTCATTTTTGAAATGAATTCTAACTGATTAGACATCTTTGTAGTATGAATGACTTCCTCTAGCATACTTGTTCCATAGATTCCAGTGTTGAACTTTCTTATGGCAGGATACACTTGCCCTGCCTTTTTAAAGCATATCTATTTTAATGAACTAATGCTTTACATAATAATTCTGATTCACTGTAACTAGAATCCATCTTTATAAGTCTGTATGTGGTCTTTCTAGAACCCAAGTGTATCTCAAATAATGACAACAAAAACAACTTAGAGCTTTCAGCAGAGCCAAAATAACTGTCTAAAAGCTTTTAAAAACCAAGTCTTTAACTTTCCACAAAGCCAGACCCTTGGCTATGAGAATAACACTGGTCAGCAGTATTGTCATAGTCCCAGATCTGTCATACTGTACTTAAACACCATTACAATTTGATACAGAAAGTGAGTCAGAAGCAAATGATTAAATCTGAGCTTTGACTTGCTGTGAAAATTACAAATGACCGTATAAAAAGAGATAGCTGTAACTGCACCATAAATGTGCTAAAGGAGTGGGTAACTCATGATCTTAGGTAGATTAGAGCACCAATCACAGAGAAATTCATGATGGGGCTGCATCTCTGGATGAAGCTAACTAATGTTAGTATAAGAAAAGTTACTACTGGAGTCTGTGGATTGCCTCTGGGAACATGTTAATACTTCTTCCAAATTTCAGTTACTATTTCTAAAGGCCATAAAAGGAGAATCAATTTTGTGTGGGCCTCCTGAAAAAAGAAAGGAAAACACCCAAGTGGACCTTTGGTATTATAAAATTATCATACAGACTGTATTTCAGAATTATAGGTAAAGTCGGAGGCAGGGGAAACCTATTCCTTCATTTCCAGATAAACGACAGAGTCTGGCAATAAAATTTCATTGTTTGTGAAGTTAGAGTGCTTTGATATAACAGTTCCAAGAAAGGCATAGAATGCCACAGATGAATTCTTCAAACCACAGTGATCATCTATGAAAGTATATTAGGCGCAGGCATGGATGGAAGGCAGGAAGGATACTAGTCTTGAATTCAAAGTTAGGTTTGAGGATGAGCAATACTGCTCATCCAGCAAAGGTGGTTTTGTTTCCAAACTTTTTCTTGAGATTTTTATTTTGCTGTCACATTATTTTTAAATTTCACAATTCTTTTTTTTCTCTCATTAGTCTTAGATTTAAACCAAAGGTTCTTATTTTATAGATTGAGTTTACAACTTTGACTCTTTGAGAGTTTCAATTATTGTTTATTCAAATTTTCTATCTGCCTACAACATTGTTTCTGTTTTCTCCGAGTTTTATTGATTTGTTTTATTTTACGTTATTTTGTAACTTTTTGGATCTCTTTGATTCTCTCACATCAGCGACTTTTCTCAAATGACTTGTGATTCTTGGCTTCTACTTATTTTTTAAGAATGAAACAATAAAAGGTTGGTCAATTACTATGTATAAATGGAAAAAGATTATCAATGAATAGTTTGTCAGAAGGACCTCCCACTCCGCCCAAACACACACGCTTGCTAGTATACATAAGGCTTTCCTCTTGATTGATCAGTTTCCTATCTGAAAGTGTAAACCTTTATATAAGAATTCTGGAGAAAGTGAGAAGAAATTTCCATTTACTTAATTCCCATATTTTTAATAATATATAACACACCGACCCTCCACTCGGCCTGAAGATTGAGTCCAGAATCTCTCTGATTTAGTCTGCTCAGAGGGTAAACTTCCATCTTTTATTGTGTTTGGAGAGATTTCTAGGGTTCTCAATACATTTTGCAAAGATTTTCAATTGATACTCTTGTTTTTAGAGCCCATTTGTTTTCTCCCACTCTCATACAATAGGATGCCCTCAATTCCTGAACTTCTGTCAATTAGCCTAGCTTTCCCCCACTGCTGGTAGTAAGGTCACCTTTCCCAGGTCTACTTCTTTGTCACCTCTTACTCGCCAGCTTTCTAGTTTTGAAAGTTCTTTAACCATTGTCTTCTTTCCTGTTATTTTTCTTCATGGGTTTATGCCCTTAAAAAAATCTCTTTGTTATCATCTAGTGGGGTTTGGGAAGGAAGTGATAAACATATGTGTTCAATCTACCATGTGTAACTGGTCTCAGTGTTTTATTTTTAGTGTTGGTTTTTAAAACATCTGGTTGTAAAAATAATGTATGTTATTGTAGAAAATTTGTTAATTAAATTATAAATTATAATAAAAATAATCCAGGAACCCATTTTCTATGGGAAATTAACATTTTGGTTATTTCCTTGAAGTCTTTTTTTTTTTAATTAATTTTTACATAGTTGAGACCATTTTATACTTATAATTTTATATTCAATTTCTTTTACTTTTTACTCAATGTTATACAGAGTTTCCATGTTATTAAAACAATTTGTAAATATTATTTTTGTAAACTTCATTATGTTGATTTCAATATAGTGCTATTTATTTAGTCATATGTCTATTACTAGGCATTTGGGACATTTCTCTTTTTATCTTCTTAAAAGAAAAAAAAAATTTGGGAATGAAAATCCAAAATCCTTATATAAAGCCTTTCTTGTATTTTGAAATATTTCCAAGGACTAAATTCCAGGAGGTGAAATTTTTGAATTAAAAAGTATGAACATTACTAAGGCCATTAATACATATTAAAGCAATTATTACATATTTTTAGCATTTATTGGAAATTAAATTGGCAGAATAGTACTAAGTTATTTTCAATTATCTGGTATTCTCTTGTCTCCTCCCATGTCATGGAGAACCGAAAGGCCAGCTCATGCCACACCTGGCTTTTCCTCCATCCCTGCTCTTATGGCCAAGTCTACCTCTCATATTTTCAGGGCCTTAGGTCAGAGAATGAACGGAGGCTCCCAGTTCATAGACAATCACCTTCACTTTCCACACTTGGCTCTGGTCTGGAGTGCATATATTTAGATGTTCCAGTCTCTTTATCAATGTGACTCCACACCTTAAATAGCCTCATCTTGGGCATCTCTTAGGGCTGGGCATGCTCACACTGGTAGTAAAGGCTGGGGGGTCCTTTGGGTAAGGAATTTCAAGATTGCAGGTCCCAGGATGGGATGGGGAGGGTACGAACTCTAAATGAGGTACTTCTTGTCCCATGGAGTCTGCCTATGCGAAGGGGGACAACAGTAGTCAGGCCAGAATGGGGGCCTCCAAAATGCAGGAACTGTGTTGGTGCCCTTGTAGGCTGTAGCATTACTGATGGCCTTTGGCTAACCTGTCTGTACTCTGAAAATAGTATAATGGGCCTAGTCAACCATGGGAATGAAGCAGCAATCTGCCTCTCCTCCAAACATGGCCCAGTTGAGCATGGATGAAGAGGATAGGGAGTGGGTGTGGAGAGGAAAAGGGACAGAGTAGTATCTTGTCCTTTTTTCCAAGAAAGCAACAACAGGTTGATAATTTATCTACCATTATATGTAGTTCTCCTGTATGTAAGTGAAGAATAGATGCCACCAAATATAGTACTGTAGTAGATTGAATAATACCCAAAGCTGTAATATTAAATCCCAATCCCTGGAACTTGTAAATGGTACTTTATCTAGAAAAGAGTTTTTGCTGATGCAATTAAGTTAAGGGTTTTGAGATGAGGAGATTACCCTGGATTATCTGAGTGGCCCCTAAATGCCATTGCAAATATCCCTGAAAGAGAGAGGCAAAGGGAGATAATACAAAGGCACGGAGGAGAAGGCAATACAAAGACAGAACAGAGTGTGATATGGCTATAGACAAAGGCATGTCAACAGCCACTGGAAACTGCAAGAGCCCAGGAACAAATTCTCCCCTAGTGGCCCCACTGACACCATGATTTTGGACTTCTGCCTTCATAATTATGAGGGAATAAATTTCTGTTGTTTTAAGACAGCCAGTTTGTGGTAATCTGTTATAGCCATGGGAGACTAATCCAAGGTTATTAAATGAAAACTATCAGTGTCACCTTCCTCTCAATTCCTAATCCAGGGGGTTCAAAAAATAGACAGTAGAATTCTTAGCTTATGTTTTGTCTGGCCAAAGACTTTTGCAGAACCTTAGGTAAAATTTTTTCATATTCTGGAGTGGGTGTCATTCAGGACAAAGACATGCCATAATTCCTGGAATTGGTGCATATTGCCAGTGATTAATCCCTCATTTCTATTCCTGTAGACACCATAATAGATAGAAAAGACCCTCACGTTTTGAAATTAGATCTTGGCTTAACTCTTAGCCTTCCCACTGTGATCTTGGGCATACTACCTAAGCTCTTACCTTGCAACGTGGAAATAAACTTGTCCTCATCCCATTGTCAGAGACACCTTAAAAGGAACCGTGTATCCCTTGATCAAGCTCTCTCTTGATCAAGTCTAAGCTTCACATACATATTCCTTTAATGCAGTCTGGGGCTGCATAAACTCTGGGCACTCAATACAGATTGTACAATGAAGTATGTATGTTTTTCGAATTTTGGATAGTTTGATTCATATTAAAATGTGAATAGTTTAACATGGTCCTTTTTAAACCAAAGGAATAAATCTTGATGGTAGAAATTTATACATTATGGCTAGTAAGTGAGGGTGATGTTTTAGTCAGAATAGCTCAGAGCTATTCAGATGGTCTACAAAGCCATTTTATGTGTACTTTTCAGGAACAATTTATTGATAAATCAGCCCTTTTATGATTATTTCTTTCTGTTTTATTAGGCACAAAAGAAAACACAGGGGAGAGAAAAAAGGAATATAATTATCAAAATAATGAAAAAAGGATTTATCCTTTTATGTTATTGAAGCATAGAAGATATTACATTTAGAAAAAGGTTTATTTCCCTTTGGGAGAGAAACCAATTGAAAAACATGAGGGATAAACAACTTCAGTTAAAGATCTTAAAGAGTGCAGTAGTGCAGTAGTGAACACTAAAATTTACGTGAGCAGCAGCAGACCATCCCAACTTACCACACTGGATTGAGGCCAGCATTCACAGCTGCTCTTTCTTCTCAACTTTGCAGGAGCAGCTTGTTTAAGGAATCAGTCTTCATCTATATTTCTTATGGGAGATGTGCTTCTTTTGACTTAGTCTGGAATTAAAACACTTATCACTAAATATTTTCAAATGCCTACTTTTAATTTAATCTGTCTTTTAAAAACATTTTATCACTCCTTTTGGAGGATCTGTAGGAGGTTGGGTTGGGTTGTCAAATGATCATAGTGTTAATAGCTGTTACTACTATAGGAGCATTATAAGTGATAAGAAATGACTTCCTTGATGTGTGGACCAGATGTGTTGTTGCTGAGAGGTATGACAGCTGATTTCCTTTGTTTCTTTGTTGTTCCGTGGCAGAGGGAGGATTATAAACAGGTAGATTCAGAAATGGGAAGCACTGAGAAGCTGGAACATGGTGATCAAGTGGCTGGATAATTATAAAGGTGGAATATTTCTTTAAAAAGAAGGAAATTTTGGCTGGTGCAAAAGGGGTGGAACAGAGTCAGTGGTATTCTGATACATGTTTAGCAGCCTCTCTGTAGAAAAAGAAAGACCCTGCTTTGTAGTATTTACTGATGTTTATTCAGTAAATACTCCCAAGATGGCTGATTTTAAGCCTCCAGTGTGATGCCAACTGGCTCACAAAATTTCTGAAAATCTAACATTTGGCTGTGGCAAGCTGGTACAAGCTGGAGCCAGCACACCATTGGAAGGGTAGGGGCTGAAGTGGGCTGTTGTTTTTTTTCATGCTGGAATTCTCCACTAAAAATAGAAGTGGTTTAGTGGAATAGGAAAAATCTATTGCCACAGAGTTCTGGGGGATATTTGGACATTGGTAGGTCAGGAAACTGTGGCAGCATCTCTGGCCTGTCTTTGACCTTACGCATGAGTTGTTACAGGTAGTAGCATTCTGAACATGTGCTGGTGGGTACAGGGTCAATGTGAGTTTTGTGGAACATCTGAATGGCTCTGAGGACTAACCAGGATGGCATCATGAAGCATGTGTCTCTGTGGCCAGTGACAAAGTATATTGTGTCCTGTCCTTGTAGAACAGGGTGCCAGCTTCTTTTTTGCTTCTAGGGATACCAGGAAACACTCATATTTACCCTATCGTTGTCAAGCACTTGTTCAGCGGTGACATAAGACTTCATCTAGCTGCTGTGGGGTTGTAGACCTACACTGGTTTCTGTATCTAGGTATATTTGCAGAAAGAATTCCTCCTGCCTTATAATGCTACTTTTACTTCTGAGAAAGGATATTTGTGGGCAGTCTGCCAGCAAATGGTGAAATGTGACTACCAGCACACACTGAAATTCTGAGAGTTTCTCAATCATTCTAGGTAGCAGAGAAAGGTCTTAACATATTCAAGAGGCAACAGGTTCCTTTGTGTAATCCCCCATGACTTGAAGGTGCTATAATTGACCATATGTATTAGCTACTATAATTGACCACAGCTGAAACCCATTTACTGGCGAAACAGGAAAGGGAAGAGGTCTTTAGAGCCAATAGCCTTGTGGGTATAATGATCTACACTACTATTTTTCAGTTGTCAATTTTGATAGTGTATTGCTACCAAAGGATTTGGGTTGGTGATGCTCAGGGCAGGGGTGAATGATATCTTTAGGTTCCACAAGACCATCTGACCCATGAAGCACCAGTCAAGCCTCTTTTGCTTGTTAAACAGGTCTTTTACTAAGGAAAATAAAGAGTTGGATTAGGAGTATGAATATAGATGATCTAAAATACCTAGTAATTTGGGGATGTCTTTATTCTGGACAACTGCCTCAGAACTAGCAATAACTCTTTCAAAGACATTTCTCAGGCTTGGCCTAGAGACAAAGCTACCATAGCCAGTTCAGAACTCACCTGACCAGAGGTGAACAGTTGGTAAAGTTAGGAGAATACATTACTCTGTCATGTGGGCAGCTGTCCAGGAAAACAATCCAGGGGTCTCTTCATTAATTTCTGAAATATATTAGGTACATATGGCAGGTCAGATATCATTGGAGGATATTACACTTTTCTAAGAGTATCTGGGAGGACATCTCCTTTCTGTGGCTTTCTAAGGTTGAAGGGACATGGAGGTCTAGCTCTGTGAATACCTGTGATTTGTGGAGTTGATTGGCATTCATCTCTTGAAGTCATGGTAACCTTGGGTTTTGGTTTAAAGAAGAACACCTGGCTTGACTGAAATGTAGACACCAGGATATATTGTGGCTGCCTTGTGATTTGAGGGCAAGGATGACAACTCCATGTCTAAAACCTCCTAGAAGATGGGGTGTGTATGTGGTCACCTCTGGAGTGATTGGCACAAGAATTCTTATTCGGTGCAATATAGATATGGGCTTTCAGGGAAGTTTAAGAAGTTAAGTGTCACATGATACCAAACTATTGACTTTGCTCTTTATGGGACTATCAGAGGAGATCCTAGTGGGTGGTTGATTTCCCTCAGGGGAAAGAATCCCTTCATTAGAGTCCATGCAAAGGAAATGGCCTTGGGCAGGTGGACAGTTGGACGCTGGATCAGGAACTAGTTCTCTAAATTACCTAATCCCTCAGAGTCCATCACTGTCTTGTAGTAGAGGCAAGATACCTCTCTCGATAGTAAAGGTTTTTGGCTTTGCATGCCATACAAGCTCTGTCACAAGTTGTGGCACAAAAGCAGCCACAGACAACAGGCAAATGAATGGGCATGGCTGTGTTACAACAAAACTCTACAAAAACAAGAGGGGGATTGGATTTGACCCATAGGTCATAGTTTACCAATCCCTATTCTAGAGGGTAAGTGTAAACAGCTGTGGTGGCTTCTAAGGTGGTTCTTCATTGGTTTGCATGGCCCTGCTGGTTTATTCAAGGGAGACTGAGTGGGATATGTTGGGGGGCATAGTTTGTCTGTTTCCTTCTTGACTTTATTTCAGGTTTTAGTACCTTTTATGATGCTAATGAGAATAGAAAACTTCAAGAAATGATGACTAATGGTCAATGTTAAGTATGACATTCTTCCTGTATTTAAATTCTCTTATGAAAAGTATTAGAACTTGTATAACAGGGGGAGAAAAAGGACATTTAAAAGAACTTAATTAGTTCCAGATTTTTCTTTCTTTTGAAATTTTCCCCTTTTCTAAAACCATGGACAATAAACTACATACCTCTGATAAAAAAAAAAACAACAACAGTTTTTGCTCTTGTTTTTTGAGAGTTTTACTAGCAGCAGCCACTAAGTATGTTCTTGACAAGAGATATGGACATCTTCTACCCACTCCTACAATTTCTAAGGAGAAAAAGTCTTACCACACACTCAGCCAAACTCATTCAAAGGGCAAAATTGTCATATTTTGGATTATGACGTCCTCCAAGTATTTGGGCTCAGGGTTGGACAACTGACTAAAGTGACTGTATTCGTTTTCTGGGGCTGCTGTAACAAAATATCACAAACTACATGGCTTAAAATAACAGAAAGATATTCCCTCACACTTCTGGGGGTTAGAAGTCCAAAATCAAGGTGTTAGCAGGGAGCCTTTAAAGGAGGATCCTTCCTTTCCTCTTCCAGCTTCTGGCAGTCCCAAGCCTTCCTTACCTTGTGGTAGCATAACTCCAGTCTCTGCCTCTGTCTTCACACAGCTATCTTCCCTCTGGTTTCTGTGTCTAAATTTATCTCTTATAAGGACATCAGTCATAATGGATTAAGGGTCCATCCTAATGATCTCATCTTAACTTGATTCTATTTCCAAATAAGTTCACATTCACAGGTGTTGGAGCTTAGGGCTTTAATATATTTTGGGGGAGACATAATTCAATTGATAATAACAATCAAATATTTATGAAACAAGACTAAACACAAAAGAACAAATTGGGCTAACCACACTCCTTGTCTTGGTAATCTGAATTGAAAACAAAATGGGAAACCAATACCTTTTGTAATAACCTGGATGGAACTGGAGACCATTCTTCTAAGTGAAATATTGCAAGAATGGAAAAACAAATACCACATGTACTCACTATTAAACTGGAACTAATCAATCAACACTTGTATATATATATCAAGTAAAACTTAATGGAAGTCAAGCAGGTGGAAGGGGAGAGAAGGGGTTGGGTATATTCACACCTAACAAGGTACAGTGCACATTATCTGAGGGATGGGCATACTTATAACATTGACTCCAACTGTATAAAATCAAGACATGTAACCAAAACACTTGCACTCCCATAATATTCTTAAATTAAAAAAAAATTAAAAAAAAGAAACAGAAAAGCAATTATTTTTTTGAAGGAATGTTATAGATTAACTGTGGTTAGACAAAGGCATGTGCAAACTGATACTATGAAGAGGTGGAGAGAATGAAAGAGAGGTGATGTGCAGAGAGAACCAGGGATGAAGAAAGACAGATGGAAAGAAAAAGAATAGTTTGCAAAGCAGCTCATTTCTTCAATTGAACATCCTTATATTCAACTACTTTTTCCCCCCAATGAGATAACCCAAGTGGCTTTTTGTTGTTTGAAAACAAAAGAGCAAAACTCTAACAACCAGTTTTTGGTCCACAAGCCTCAAGGAGGTATGTTTAGGTAGGGAGGTGGGAAAAGGGGAAAGAGGTAAGCAAGGAACAGAAACTGTCAACTCCTTTATTTTCTATTTAGTTTCTGCCTTGCTGCTAATCCTTTGTTCTCTGCCATGGATTCTCATAGGCAGCATTTCCTAGCAAAATCATCCTGACCTTCAAATTCAGCTAGTGCAAAGGATGAGGAAAAATTCTTATTGATATAGTCCTTTATTAAGTCATGCATCTCTTATTCCCCTGGGCTTAGCTAGAGCAATAGGAAGATAAGTAGAGTAAGTACATACACACACACGTATACTCTCCATTTTTTTTGCTTCTTAAATTTACTTTCCAGTCTTGACTTAAATTTCCCTTTCACTGCTTACTTTGTACAATACGAATTCTTTGTTGGGTCAATAAAAGACAACGTTATGTAAAAACCATATGTTACACATATTCTAATATACATATTCACATTTTTTATATGGGAAGCATTGTCTCAGGTGTGTCCTAGATGTGCTATTCAGGGTAGAAAACCCAGCTGCAGGCAAAGGGCATACTCTTCCCCACAACTGGAGATCGGTGTCACTCTCAAAGTATCTGCATATATTAATTATTAAGTTAAGTATTAATATTAGTGCTAATGTTAATATTTTCAGCACTCTTGTGCAATATTCCATAGAGACAGAAAAATAAATTGCATGCAGCCTCAGCTTTTCTTTCAGATCAATAGAAACCACAAAGTTGTTTAGTTTCCAAGAAGGTGGCTTTAATAGTCTGTTATATTAAAATGTTCCATATCAATCTCCAGAAAAATCTAAAAAATTTTCTAGGAATAATTTTAGTTTTCTTTAATGCATTTTCTCTTTGACACTTTTAAACCTAGTTACAAATGAGAAACATTTTTTTATCTTAAAAGCTTTCAGGATGGAAATGTTTACCCTTGTTCTCTGAAGATAATCTTTATTCTTGTTTGTGACTTTCATTTTGAAGTAGCAGGGTCAAGCTGAATCCTAAAGTGCATTTGCTACTTTTGACTTTGGCCCGCAATTTCCATCTAAATGCCTTTATCTTTCAATATTTAACAATAGCTATTTCAGATGTAAGCACGTTCAATTTCACTGAGAAGCCTTTTACCAATTGCCAGAATTTCTTTTATGTGAACCTTGACATATCTTACTAGCTCAGTTGTAAAATTTTTACAATCATGTTATCTGTCAGGATCTGAGAATGATATATGAACATTGTCAAGTGAAAGATACATCTTGGGAAACAAACTATATTATGCATTTGCCTGGCACATTTAAGTAAGAAATGCTTTATTTTAACTCAAGGAAAATAGTTTATGTGTTTGATAAATCCAAATTACTTTATAAAAATTCTATAGAACGCACTGTGAGTAGTTCTCTCTCATATTCTTAAAAATTTTAGTTTAGTTAGATGTTATCATATAAGAAGAAATCCCATGTGGAATCTTCAGGAAGCACATGAATAAAATCAATAGAAGAACAAGTATGCCAGCAGTTGCCTTCCTTTTAGGATATTTCATTTATCCCTTATAAACCTAGATTTTCACATATTTCCCTTTTGTCATTTATTAACTTCAACTTTATCCTTGTGTTAAAGAGAAAGAAATCTATGACAAAGTAAAGCTCATGCTTTTCTTTCACTAAGTGTTTCATTTAAAAGAAAGAGATAAAAAATAAATGAAAAGTAGGTTATGGTAATTACTGCTATAGAAACTCTCTTTGTTGTTTCTTTATTTTTCAAGCAGATTTGATTTTATTGTATCAGGAGGGAAGGAGTAATTGCTGCCTAATTAAATTAACTCTCTCAGATACCACTGTCAATTTATTTTGTCTTATATTTTTTAAAGTTACTGCAAAATATATCCAATGCTTACGTCTGAAAAACCAAGCCTGGATAATAAATCAAGTACTGTTTCAAATATTCCTTTCATTGCAGAACTTATGAACTCTAAGCTTTTTTGTTATTTTCCTTTCATCTGGGGGAAAAACAAAATCTCTGTTTAATAAGCAGATGGGCCCAGCTTCTGGAGGCAGACTATCTAGTTTCAAGTCTTGGCTCTGCCCTTTAATAGCTTTATCTCCAGGGACAAAGTGCATAATCTCTCTTTATCTTGGTTTCCTCATGTATAAAGTTAAATAATAATGTGACTTTTCCGATAAGGTTAGACGAGTGCCTGGCAAAAGTTGGTACTGTGTAAATGTTAGCTCTTACTATTATTTCATGATGCATAGACAACATGTTCCTCACGGCAAATATTTGATCGTGCACACTTACCTGGTAAACTCATTAGTCATCTGTTCCCCACAGGGCCACCATGTCTCATGACATAGAACATAATGTGAATAATACCACCTGTGACACAACATTGTGTTCTGCATGAATGATGTCTCCTTGTGTTGCGTAATTTTGACAACTTGATACACTTGCTTCCATTTTGGACCTATCACAGCAGATCATGAAGTATTTTGCTGAACTTCCAAATTACTTTAAGAAGAGGAATTTCCTCTCTGCATTCTAGAAAAGGAGAGAAAAAACAATCTTCCATTGTAGAAGAAAATAAATGAAAAAAAAATCATGTCTATAGTGATGTGACCGATTTGGATAGAGCAATGTGGCCAGTTTGATATTCTGTAATTCATCTAAAACAGAGAGATTATTCTGGGGAGAATTTGAACTACTGTTTGTGCTGCTCAGATGATGTAAACTGCTCTTAGGGAATTGGTATAACTAAATGTTTGGTTTTGTTATCATTGTAATATTTCCATTGCGTGTTTCCCAGTGGATGTTGCTTTCAGAAGTGCCTCTTTTAAAAGGGAAAGGGGGATAAAATATTTTGTTTCTTATTCTGTAATATAAGGCTTTGACTAAGTGCTCCAGAGTGATGAAGTCAATTGCTGTATTAGCATTTCAGAGCTCACCCACAGACACCAACGCTCAAGAGACATTGATACTCAGTTGGACCAAATTCAAAGAAATACTTTGAATTTTAAGTATGGAAATTTGTGCTTATTTTTGTTTCAAAACGATAACCACTTGCTGCTTTGCCAGAGTTTTGTTTCTTCCAGTCAAAATAATGTAGCTCTTAAAAATTCGTTTTCTCTACTGAGAAGCAGAACATTAGAAGAAAATGTTTCTTTTTATTTCTTTAGTTTTTGTTTGGTCTCCAAACAAAAGTTTGGAGTTTCAGTTGATCACTGAACCCTAAGGGTAACAAAATTTCATTCAATCATCATAAATATAGCATGAGGCACATTTAGGAAACTTCCAGTCTAGAATTCAATCACATCATTCTCCTTTTACGGCCAAAAAGAGATTGTTGCCAACAGTGCAAAGAAGACATCTGAAGTTTTCTTTTTATAACTTCACATTAATAATAATCACTTGCAAAAATAGATAGTGTTCAAAAAATGAAGTACTTCTCCATATTTCCTCTAAGAATTATGGGATTACTATGGGCAAGTGTTTATAAAAGCTTCAATTAACACCTTAGGATTTCACATAGTGATCTGGAAATAAATGGTAGATAAAAATTTGTGAAGTATTTTTTGAAACACTTGTTGTGCACAGTATTTTTAATTGAGGCCTACCACCTCATCCTGACTATATTATTTCTAGGAACTTCTGTAACTCTGTATCCTAGTTTCTGTTATTCCTTTCCACCCACAATTTTCTTACTGTTCACCTTACCAGCTGCCTTATTCTGCACCGGCTAGTCATTTTCTCTGGGCTGACAATGACTTGTCTCCCAGATTTGAAATTTTTTTCCATTCCTGTCTTTGACCACATCATCATCCAATTCAATAACACTTAAATATCTAATGTCCTTGACTTTCCACCACATTTTCCTATTTAAATTATTAGCTGATTGATTAATTTTGTCCTACAACATAAATTTTCTACATTCTTTGATCTTGGATTGCTGGAGAAAGTCATGCCAATGAGGTGCTCTAAAAACTGATGGCTTATCTCTGTTGATGAGCCCTCAGCAAACCCTGTTAGCCAGTGACTGTAGCTTATAGTCATACTCCTCATAGCTACCATCTCCAAACTTTTTCTTTCTATTCAGACCTGAAAACCCATCCATTGCCCCTTTCTTTTATTTTCACCGTAATGAGTAATTGCCATCTGCAAAAAAGTCCAATTCATTTCTCAACTCATATCCCTTCAGGTATTTCCCACCTTACATTTTCTCCATATTTTTACCTATCATTTATTCTTTGTTCTTATAAGTTTTTAATTCTTATAATGAAGAAAGAAGGATTATTTTCCTTCTCAAATCTAATGGTTTATACTATGGTCACAATTCTATTCCTTTTGTAGGACTCACTCCTTTAATTATTTCCTTATTTCCTTTGTTTCACATCTTCAAGCATTTTGTTTCCAATGTCTTTCATTCTTTCTGTCAATTAATATACTTGTATCTTCCCTTTAAGCTGCTACTTTGTATGCCTTTCCTTTTCAGTAGTGATCTGTGCCCATTACCTCCATTTTTTAATAACTTGCAGATTTCATAAACAATTTTAATTTAATGTGTAGTATTCTACTGGGAGAAGTACTCTGTTGAAGGTACAATCTCCTAATTATGATGAATTATGTTGTTTAAAAAATACTTCTTATATAGATCAGGTCCTTAAATAATGTTGTTTTGTTCTACATTTTTTCATTATAATGTTGATGAGATAAAAAATTGATTCCTGGCTGGGGCCACTGTTTGTGTGGAGTTTGCATATTCTGCCTACGTCTCTGTGGATTTTCTCCCGCATCCCAAAGTCGTACATGTTTTGGTGTGTCTAAATTGTCCCAGTCTGAGTGTGTGTGTGTGTGTGTGTGTGTGAGTGTGCCCTGTCATAGAATGGCATCCTGTTCAGAGTTGGTTCCTGCCTGGTGCCCTGAGCTTCTGGGATAGGCTCTGGCCACCAGTCACCTTGAGCTGGAATAAGCAGGATAGAAAATGAATGAATGATTGAATACAAATTATTGTAAAATAAAAATTAATAAGATATATGATAATTATACAAATGCACAATAATAAACGCCATGTTTGTTCTTGTTTGTTTCTGAACTGCACGGTGCTAGGAGGGGCTCCTTACAATTTTCACTTTGGAAATATTCATCCTTTGACTTAACCCGCTATGACTGCTGTCCCTCACTGTTTGCCAAAAATTGAGCAAATCATTATCTTCCTTGTTTTTATTAATCTTTCTTAAATATATGTATAGTTCACATTTATTTCAATATTTAATTTTACAGGTATTTGGGGTCTTTATTTAGAAGTGTGGTGATGTTTTTGTGACAAGAAATATGCTGCAGGAACTTAACTCTGTGTGTATCAATTAGAGTATGGTAAAATTGGTTTCATTATCTTCATTTCACTTAAGGTTGTAGATTCCAAGAGCCTATCGGTGTTGTTAATCGAGGACTTATTGTATTACATGTTTTTGTGCTTATTGTCTATTCTCTGCAAACAAGAATATAAACTCTTTGAGGACAGAGACTTTATCTGTCTAGATCCTCACTGTGTCTCCTGTCTGTCCTGGCTGGTGCAGAGTTGGCACTCCATAACCGTTCATTGAGTGACTAATTACGTAATTCAATAGCCTCATCTCAAACCAATACCACCTAACAGTCTCCTACCCTCCTCCCATACTTTTGCCCAATGCATCCTATTATAGATTGCCTTCCCAGCATAATTATCTGACACAGAGTTCTAGTCACACAACTCTCGGTGGTATCCATTGCTTATCCCTAGAATTGTAGCTCTATGGTTAGTCTACAATTGGTTTTCATTGCCTTATCTCTTAATAATTTTCTATATGATCTTTATGCCCCAGTTAAACATTTTTTAAATACACCCCTCAGTTTTTATAAATATAAATAAATAAAACTATAAGTAAATAAATAAACATAAATATAAATACTTTCCTCATTCAGTTCTTCAGGAATTTCTTCTCTCCTTAGCTATTTAACTCATGTATTGAATACGTAATTCAAATGCTACCTCTTCCAGTAAGCTCTGTCAGAGCTCCCCAAATAGAATTGACCTCTTCTACCTGTAAATTCTCACAACACTTTGGATTCCCTTCATGGCATGTCTCACATTATACATTTATCAAACACATTTGTGCATGATTTTGCTTACTAAATTTTATATTGTTTGAATACTGGAATATGATTGTTCTATCTTTTTATTTTTTTAGTACTTAGCAAAACATCCTTTCTTCTTCAGATTTATTGAGACATAATTTAGAGGTAGTGAAATCCATTTTAAGTGCAGAGTTTGATGAATTTTAGTAATATATACAATTATCATACCACAATGAAGATACAGAATATTTCTATTACTGTAAAAAGTTTCCATATACATCTTTGAAATCTATCCACTTCCTTTACTCCCTAATATCAGATGAGTATAGATCTTTTTGAAGCTATAGTTTTGCCTTTTCCAGCAGGTATACAAATAGAAACATGTAGTTCGTAGCTTTTTATGTTTGACTGATTTCACTTCATATAATGTTTTTTAGATTCATCCATGGAATTTTATGTTTTAATTGATTTAATGTATTAATAAGTGTCTTTTATTGCTGAGTATGAATATACCACAATTTGTTTATCCATTCACAAGTTGATGGACATTTTTGGTTGTTTCTAGTTTTTGGCTATTGCAAATATAGCTGTTATGAACATTCATGTACAAGTTTTGGTGTGAACATGTGTTTCATTTCTCTTAGATGAATACTTAGGAGCACAAAGCACAATAGCTAAAGCACATGGTAGATGTGTGCTTAGAATTTTAAGAAATCTTAAGAACATTATAAAAAGTCGTGGAGAAGGCTTAATAGAGTGTGGTGTCCCTAGGGGCAAAATAGAGGTGTTGTTTAACATCTATGATCAGAAGGCACAGAGAAAAAGCAGGAGGCTGAGGGTGTCAGTATAACAAAATGTCATAATCCCTGTTCATTTCTGGACCTGAGTCAATTTTCAGATATGGAACCCATTGACTGGAAAGGAGACTCATGCCTAGGAGGAAAATCTCAGCAACTCTCTGGCAATTGTATATTATAATGATTTTCCCAGTCCTTCTACCCAAAAAACCTATGTCATTTACTCAGATGACTATGCACTGAGGAGAGTGAAATACCTGGACATTTTGAGGACTATTAGATGCAGGTAGGAGTTCAATTTGATATTTCTGGAACCAAAGCATCCTGGCTCACCTAGTAGAGTGGTGGTTTATGAAGGTTAGGAAATAAAGGAGTCCTGATAAAATCTAGTTTGCAATAGATTCGCTGAGCCCATGAATTGACTCACTGGTCATTTCCTAAAAGTATAACTGGGATGGACATGTGTGGTAGTTAGAATAGTCCTTTCACTGAGACTTTGGCCTGCTGGGTAAGAGAAAATATGCTGAGGAAGGCCAAACAGAAACCTCTGGAACTGGCCCCACCCATACTGGCCAGTGCATTCTGGTAGAAGGGTGCAGTGAGAGTATGTCAGAGATTAGTGGGGCAGTGATCTCTCATTTCTTTATCTTTTTAAATTTGCCAGTCTAGCCCGTTTAGATATGAATAACTTCTGAGGAGTATCTGTAGATCACTGCTAGCTCAACCACATAGTAACTCCAATTACAGCTTATTGGGCCAAATGTTTCATTGTTGCTAGAGGATATATTTACAGTATCAACTATATGATGCTGGGACATTAATTTGTTGAATGTATTTTTTATATTTTTGTAAGAAAAGAGGATCTAAACCAGTTCATATTTACATGGAATGAACAAAAATATTTATTGACAAGTTCGTTCCCCCTAAGGCTATGTTAATTCATCCCCCCTCTCTCATAATTGGGTATGAAGAAATCTGGATGCTTTGGGTAGCCCACAGAACCTCACATTGATCCGTTATGTCAATGACATTATGCTGATTAGGCAGGATGGGCAAGCAGAGGCTAATAGGTTAGAGGACTACATCTGGACCAAAACTATCCTCCTTCTCTCTTCGTCTCAATACAGGTCTTTCCTTCCTGTCTTTAAGGCTAATTCACTTACTTATTCAGAAATCTTGTGCTGTTGATTGTTTGCTCATATATTCAATATCTTCCTCTCAAATATATCTTTCTCATCAATTTTTGAGGCTCGCCATTAAAACAAAGGCTGGAAACTTTCCCTCTGCTCCAAATCCCCAGTAGCTATTTCACTTTTCTTTTCTTTGTAGAATCTTGACAATGTTTTCTGTACTTGTTTTCATTTCTTTACTCTGCCCTACTCCATAATCAAATATTTCCAATTTAGTTTCAATCCCCATAGTGTAATGAAGAAAAGCTATTTCTATGGTCAACAATGACCTCTGTGTTGCAAAATCTGGACCTTTTTTTAGTCAATCTTAGTTGGTCTCTCAATGGCATTTGATCATATATTCCAACTTTGAAATCCCCTTGAGGTCCAGATTAGTATAACCAACCACCTTATTGACATTTTTATTTGGAAGATTCAAAGTGAATTCTACCTCACCTTATTTAGATCCAAAGTCATGCTCTATGTGCCAAATCTTGTCTTTTCCTCAGTGGTTGCTGTCTCAGTAGCTCCAGAAACCCCAGAGTTAGTCTGGAAATTTTTCTCTCATTCCTAATATTTGATCTACCACCTAGGGAGGTTCTTTTTCCCTCCTAGTATTTTTCAAATTTGTCCCTTTTCTTGTTCTCCAGTGTCTCTGCTCCGGTTCAAGCTACCTTATCTCTCACCTAGATTATTGTTATAGCTTCCTAAAGAACCCTCCCTTATCCCCAGGTGTGCTCTTTTCAGTCTTTACTCTGCGGTCAGAGTGATTTTTTTCCTCCAAAGAGAAACCTGATCAGGTGACCCCTTCCATAGAATACTTTAATAAAAATAAAAGAAACACCAACAACAAATATTTTGTGTGTGTGTGTGTGTGTGTGTGTGTGTGTCTGTTTTTATTTTTTTTATCTTAGCATATTACAGGGATACAAATGTTTAGATTACATATATTGCCTTTGACCTACCCGAGTCAGAGCTTCAAGTATGTCCATCCTCCGGATGGTGCTCACTGCACCCATTAGGTCTGTATACACCCATGCCCTCCTCCCCCCTATCTGCCCGATACCCGATGAATGTTACTACTATACGTGCATGTAATTGTTGATCAGTTAATACCAATTTGATGGTGAGTACATGCAGTGCTTGTTTTTCCATTCTTGTGATACTTCACTTAGTAGAATGGGTTCCATCTCTATCCAGGATAATACAAGAGGTGCTAGATCACTATTGTTTTTGTGGCTGAGTAGAACTCCATGATATATACATACCGCATTTTATTAAAAAACATTCATGTATTGATAGGCACTAACAACAACAAATATTTAATGTGGGCAAACATGTCCTGCATGGTCTGTTCTCATCTTTCTCCATCTTCCACTTTAATCTTATACAACTTCCACATCCCTTGTTTTACACATAGGTAACTCTTGCCATTCCATTGCCAGTCATGCAGCGAAGCCTTCTCTGGCCACCTCTGTCATCCCTCCTTATTAAATACTCTCAATACTTGTACACCATTTCTGTGTATTTGACTGCAGGTACTATGTGTCAAACACTATTACAATATATGTGTTTAAATAACTTAATACTCCTAATAATCCTATAAAATAAACACATATAAAATTTCCATTTTACATATCAACAGACTGAATACAGAGAGGTTAAGTAACTTGCTCAGAGTCACACAAGCTGGTACGTGGCAGTTGGGATCAACCTCAGGCATCTAAATCTAAAGTTCATACTTTCAACCACCTTGCTTCTGCTGCCTCTCTCCCTTGGTGACATTTATCATGGTTACAATTTACATTTATTTGTGAGATTGTTCAAGAATGTCTTATTTCCTCACTGCAAGAAAAACTGTTTTGCTCATTACTGTGGTGCATAATATGATTGGCAATGAAAGCAGGAAAACAACTGAAAATTATTAAATATCAAATTATTTTATTGACATAAATACATTTTAGATGTTAACTTCCTCTTATGTGTGTGCTCTGCATCAAATTTCATATTGCTATGTTAAATTATTTCAAAAAATTTTGAATGAGCATTGGGCAGAGGTATTTGACATAGATAATGAATATTTTCATGGCCTTACAACTTAATAAATTAAGAGTCCACAGTAGAGAAATCGATATTTCAGAAATGTTATGAAAAGCATTCATTTTTCATTCACATTGAAAGTTTCATGAACCAGAAGTCATCTTCCTTTCCTCCAATTAATTATGAATTCAAACTCCTTGTCAAGATATGCCAAGGGGTAGTAAAAGAAGGTAATATTTTCCTGACTATAAAATAGCATGTGCTCATTACATGAGATTTAGAAATATAGAAGATTATTAAGAAGAAATTAAGAATCAATCACTGCTCAATTTGCCAAGGAAAGAAAAGCCAGAATTAACATTTTGGTGCATATATCTTTTAACACCTATATATATATATATATATATATAGATAGATAGATAGATAGATAAATAAATAGATAGATAATATTTACATATATATGTCAAATACAGAGAAGTACATGTACATATGTGTATATGTTTGTGTATGAGTGCAATTTTTTATAACTTAACCTTATATCAGAAGCATATTTCACTATTATTAAGCATTGTTCAAAAACATGATATTGAATGACTGAGTAATGATATCATTTTTTTCTTCTTAATTTCAGTATTTTCTTTTAAATAATAATTCAATGTTCTTTTATGTATGAATTACTATCCACCTCTCTGAAATTTTCCTCATGATGGAGTCTCCAATGTGGAAAAAGTGAGTCAGAAAAAATGAATTTGTTAAGTCTTTTGATTCATATTGCCTGATTGCTTCCCAGAAAAGTTGTAGTTAATTAAACACTCTTAACAGAAATATTCTAGGGTGCCTAGACTATTATACATTTACCAGCATTAAATAGTGCTTCTGGAAACAAAATCTTTATGATCAAAAACTTTGATAATTGTCTGGTTTTTTTTTTTAATTTCAGCATATTATGGAGGTACAGATGTTTAGGTTATGTATGTTGCCCTTGTCCCCCTCCCCCCAAGTCCGAGCTTCAAGAGGGTCCATATCCCAGATAGCGCGCATGGCACTCTTTGTGTATGCATATACCCGTCCCCTCCTCCTTTCTGCCCCCTTCCCCCTGCCCAACATCCAATAGATGTTATTCTTATATGTGCACGTATGTGTTGATCAGTTAATACCAATTTAATGGTGAGTACATGTGGTGCTTGTTTTTCCATTCTTGGGATGCTTCGCTTGTAGAATGTGTTCCAGCTCTTGCCAGGAGAATACAAGAAGTGCTATATCACCATTGTTTCTTAAAGCTGAATAGTACTCCATGGTATACATTTTATTAATCCACTCATGTATTGATGGACACTTGGGTTGTTTCCACATCTTTGCAATTGTGAATTGTGCTGCTATAAACATTCGGGTGCAGGTGTCTTTTTCATAGAGTGTCTTTTGTTCTTTTGGGTAAATGTCCAGTA